>JAZHYW010018800.1:0-30059 GCA_037355805.1 Ixodes ricinus | reverse complement strand
TTTTTTAAAGGGCTATAAGAGAGATTGTTTTTCAATCAATGTTAGTTGCGAGTGCGCCAGCGTTTACGTCAATTTTGATCCCCGTCTATTTTTTCAAGATTGTCTACGATCATGAACCAACTGACCCAAATTGCCCCATTAACGAATTCCATCAGTGCTGCAGTGTTCTGAGGTCATTGATATGCGAACTCTTCCGGAGCTGGAAAATCATCACGCAGGGGATATATCGAAATAGAAGCACGCACACACCAGGGCGCATAGACACATTCATTTCGAATCGCATTCAGTTACCGCTGGACCTAGGAGGTCGGTGGCACACCACAGCTCAGAACACGTGTATCGATAGATCGCGCTGCAGAAGCAAGGGTACTGGGCTCGGTTGTGATCTCAGATGTGATCTCGCTAACCAACGGACATAAGGAAACAATTGGAAGTCCAGGTTCCCACTTGTCGTACACGTTGCATACTACTTGCTTGGTTTGTTTCCACATCTCTTGGTTGCCAAGCTTGGTAAAAATCCTACACATCAAATAAGGGGCGACCTCACAGAGTGTACCAACGATACACCACACTGATGATGATGCCCAAGGTGCACATGATAAAGACACCATCCTTGTTTTGCAGGAACTTGAAAACCTAGGGTCAACTTAGACTAAGAAAACACATAAGAGCTAAAAAGGAAATGCTCTAAGATTGGTACACCCTCGCTAATATTATGCTAACATACTCAAATCAAAGCTAAAAAGAACAAGTCTCTATATTTTTAAAGGGTTAAGAGCCACATGCAAAGGGAAAAAAATGACGGACATTTGCATTCGGTCACTGAATTTAGAAGCCACTGGGCCAGTCATATGTGCAAGCGCCTTTCAGCACATGGTCATATGTGCAAGCGCCTTTCATGGAACTTGGACGGTAATATTTTTAAATGCCCTTCATCATATTGCATTTGTCGCTGTAAGTCTCGCTGTAATACAGTACTTCTTTTCCAGTGTACAACAGTTGACGCGTTATTCATACATTTTGCATGTGTATTGTTATTTTTGTAATGTACTGAATAACATACATCACTCCTTGCCTTCAGAGTTGATGTTTGTTTTGCTTGTCATAGTTACAAAAATAAATACTTTTGTGTGTCAATCCCTGGTGTCGTCCCATGTCGTCCCTTCAAGAGAGTTAGCACGAATGTGAAAATATCCTTTTCGGTGTGCGGTCAGTTTGAATTATATGCAGCGCTGGATGACTTTTCTTCTGCAGTACAATTAAGGTATGCTTATAAAACAATTATATTTTAAACAAAAAACATGCTAGTTACAATAACACTGACTCGTTAAACTAGAGGGCGCATGCTACTACCCGATACAAAAATATGCCAGAATTCGCCTTGAATCCATTCATTCATCTGGCCAGCGGTTACTGCGTGTATCCATCCATTCAACACTCAACTAGGGACTATACTGGCCGCTGGGTGCGCTCGCTGACGCTGAATTGGGCCGCTGGGGCCTATGGAAGTGTCCGCTCTTTACGTAGTACTATATTTCTCTATGGCCGACGCCCTAAAGGCGCATTCACACTGAACAAAAAACGCGCGTTGCGGTCGACGTCAACGACGGCATCGTAAAAGACGAAGCAGTCACACAGGGCCACTCGACGGCGGCGCTCTCGGGGAACCTCGCGTTTGCAGAGAGAACACAAAATGTTTTATTCGTACGCTTCGTACGGTTGTTGTTGCCTTGCCTTCGCGATATATGTGCTGGGAGACAACCGTCTTCACTGAATGTACAACGGCGATGATTATATATACGTTTTTGTTTTTTTCGGGCAGCTTCAGAAGGTGCTCTTTTGCCGCGTTTTTGTGCAAAGCACGGTGCTACGCCGGCACGTCCGTACCTTTAGCACTGCACGCAGCTTGTGCGATAGTGTTTCCGACGGAGAACTGCTGCATTCCGTTTTGGTGGGTGCACACAAAAACTACACAACACACTGGGCGTGATCGCTCCCGCGCACAGTCGGACGTCGGAACATACCGCGAACTTCGGTGGCAGCTTTTGCGCGCAAACGATGAATAGTAGTTTCACGGCGTCGTAAACGCACATAAAACACTGCTCACAGTCAGGTTCCAATCGGCTTGCTTCTCTCTACTCTGAAATGCTTCCAGCCACGTTTGGCGAGTTCACAAATTCCTCGATCCCTCTGCCTTTTCGTCTTTTCGCCTTCATTGCGGGTCGAAAATAAAAACGGCGAAAACATGCCCTAACCGGAAAAAGGCCACACTTCATGTGCGGACGCTCGCAGGGAGACGAGGCGTCGTCTCCTGCGTCGTCCTCTTAGGCGCGCGACTTTTTCAGTACAAAAATAAGCAAAAAATTCCCCCACGACGCGCGTCTTTCCGCTGTGTGACTGTGCCTTAAGGCCCCTGTATTCGCGTCTCCAGCTCGTTACTCGCCCTCCCGCGGCGGAAAAGGGAAGCGCTCTAGCGAGGGTCAGCCGGTTCTCCCGCTCAGCGGGCACGGCAAAACTGCTCGCGATCATGGGTCGCGAAATGCCATTTCCGAATGCAAACAACACTCTTCATTGTCTCAATGTAGTGCTGCAGCCGGTATGGGAATCAGTTCTCGTCAAACTTATACGGAACACTTGTGGCATATTGAATGCAGGAAAAAGATAAAAATATGAGAGAACTGCGCATATTTATGTGAACTGAAGGTATGCTACGGACATAGTGGGACACAAAGAGCAATAGCTTAAGGCTAGCGCCAGCTATGCACACACACATAGAAAAAAAAATAGAACAAGCCAAGAGTACGCTTAGAATGTGTTCCAGATAAGTTTGCTGAGCACTGTACCTTATTCGAGAGTTTTAGTATTGCGTGTAGAAGCAAGCGCTGTGTGTTTACGTTAGAGTTCCCTGCTCCACGCTGTGCATGCGCGTCGTGGCCAAGCTCCGATCCAAGACCGCATTTTTGTGCACGCGCAGTGTAGTACACGCAACACAAAGACACAGTGTTTGCGCTCGCTCGTATACACAATACTAAACTCAGTACGATTCCACCGGTTTCCAACACCAAGGAAACGTGCTGCCTTGAGCGGACGGGCGAGCGGGCAAGCGTTCCATCGAACTGGAGCGGCTGAAATCGGAAAAACGACAGCGCGTAAAAACTAAAGAAACAAATTGTTCTAAAAGAATTAATAACAAAAACAACCCCTTTGTTTCTAAAAAAAAGAGGGGGGGGTGAATTTTGTTCGGAGGGATTGACGGCGCCCTTGGAAGTTTTGCCGATTGTGAAAAGACGCGACTTTAATAGCTGTATCCACTGCAATTTATGTATTTTTACATGGATTTCTTAAATAAGCTATACAATGTTTTCATTGATCTTAGTATATTCTTATTTTATAACTTGTAACATAAAATGCTGCAATGCGATGATAATTTGCAAACTTTTATGTTCGAAAATTGTTCGTGCGTTTGAAATTAGACCATAAGCACAAATTCTATTAGAGCTTCAAAAAGTATTTATTGTAATATCTTAATTGTAATGATTTTATTATTATCATTATTAGTAATACAAATCCCGTCACGATCGCAAAAATGCGCCATTTAGCCAAAACAGTCTTTCGAGAAAGGTCTCATTTTGTTTTCTTTTAGCATATAAAAACTATGAAATCGTCATCAAGATAGACAAACAGTCAAAGCTGGATGTAATATAAATTCCTATGCATCACACTTCGCTTTAAAAAAAACACAGACTTCTGCTGTCTGACTCCGAATTCGTCTTGGTGATCGTAGTGAGAACAGTGTTTCTTAATTTATACGTTTTATGAACATATTTGAAACTCATCATCTATGGCGATATTATTAAAATGTAGATTGATTCTGTTACTCTTGTGCTTGGGAATAATGTTAAAGCAATTGTTCTTATAGATACCTCCAAACCCATTAAAACGCCCGCAGTTCATTATTTCACATGACAACTGTCCGAGCGAGAAAAGGTAGCAAGAACACACTAATATCAACACTGGTTTTTTCAACAAATGCAATATTATGTGTTACCTCTAAGGGTATCAAATGCACTTAAGGGAACAGGGTAGGCCCTATTCCTCCCATGTGTTTCAGCCTATGTATGTGACCCTTTTTCTCAGGATCTGCTAGGGTTAGAGAATTCATGTTGGTATCATCGTATTTAGCTTTCTGTGTTCTCTTTACTGAACTAGAACTATTGTTATATTTATTTTAGTTCTTTTTTACTTTTGTTTTTACTGGACCCTCCCAATTTTAATGCCAAAACGAGCAATAAACAGCTTGTGAAACAAAATTGCCTTGATTGATTTCCATAATTCTAGTTCAGTAGACTCTCCCTTGTGTTGTCTTGGTAGTGGAAAAAAATAATGCTTCTAGTATCTAAGGTTTCAGAGAAAAAGGGTCAAACGTCGCAAAAAATAATGTTTTGAGATAATTGACTTTAAAGTGAAAAAAGGCGCTTTATAACAAACTCGCACTCTATAACTGCATGCTGATGCACCAGTTCGGTGGCCACCAGCCAGGTTGTCACCTCCATAGTCAATATTTAGTTTCTTTGGTTGCTGTCTTGCTTTGCGGGCCTCTTTTGTGACGAGCTGTGTAGCCCGGTCTGCAAAGTAAAGTCGTCGCCGGTCAGCGTCCCGCAACCACTGCACCGTGAATCATCCTGGTGAAACACCAAGTAGAGGCCCGAAGTTGCCCGTTTTGACGTCTCTCTAGTCGGTGTGTCCAACAACACTTTTCACACTTCAGAAAGTAGGTGCAGGCGACGCCAGCTCTTTGTGTTGCTTTTTCAACCAGCTGCAAGTCCCCACCGCACACTTTACACACCAAGCTTTCTGCGACGGTACAGGACAGAAGGTCGATGTCAATCAGTTCATAGTCCGAGTAACTAACTCTTGCCTTGAGCTCTTCAAAGCGTGCTGTCGAGTGCGACAGCTTCGAAGAAGACGCACACGTGGTAGCCGCTGCGTCAGACACCAGAATGCATTGCAGGGACTCGGCGGCATGAGAAATTGACCTGTGCCGACTACCCTGGAAGCGACGCTTTTCAAATACCTTCTTTGTCTTCCTCATTTGATTAACATTCAAAATCTAGTCCTAAAGTAAATAATAAATTACCTTGCCCGTGGAAGCACGCCGAAGCAGAAGCAAAAGAACGCGCGTCGCGAGTGATACTGGCAGTGTCTGAGGATTTATGGGGCTAAAAACGTTAAAGCTAGACTGGCTAGACAGCTGTTTGCTGTTGCTGGACGAGCAATAAACATTCCGCTAAACCTAGAGAAAATCTGCGTGTTTTTTTACTGTTTTTTTACAACATAGGAGAGATACAGATCATGCATAGGTGTAAAAGGGGGCGTGGTCGGTCACCCCTTGGTTTCGGAAAAGGTCATTTTTCCTGTAGATAAATCGCGCACGCTCAAATGACACGTCAGCATTGTTCACGAAAGACTGGGATATCCAAATCTCTAAAAAACAAAAAATCAATTTTTTTCAAAATTTTGCCTTACCCTGTTTTTTTAAGGGGACACTGGACTCCAAAATACCTTGAACTGCCTGGGTCGGAGACTGCGAACCTGCACCCGAGGGGCTAGGCTTGGCGAGCGCGAAAGAGTAGAGCAGATTACACGATAGGAGCTGACGAAACCTGTAAGTCACGAGGTCGCTGCTGCCACACCCATCGCCCGTTGCATCAGAATGGCGATTTTCTCAACTTATCCTCTCGAAAGAAGCCGGCACAAAAGTGGAGCCTTCTCCCCGCCTCGTTGTGCTACAAGACAAGAGCGAACGGGAAAAAGAAAGGGCGAGGAGGACTTTCCGCCAGGCGGAGTAATATTTTTGCTGGCCCCCTGTAAAGGGCAACTCCGGTCAAAATTCAAAATGAAATAAATTACTGGTATCATTGTAGTGACACAAAATACGACCCCAGCCAAAATATTACGTCCGTGGGACGCCGCATTCTCAACTAATGCCGATAATAAAAATGCGACCCGCCGCGAGCCGCTGCTCCTTAGCGGGTAGCCAGCGGGTTGCCGATCGCTAAAGCAACATTGGGCCGTGACGTCAGTATCGTTCTCTTTTTTCCTTCCGGTCCGGGCGTTGTGCGGAGAGCGCGTCTTTGAGCCGCTACCACCGCTACTTCGGCTTGTGATTGGCGTGTTTAGCCGTTGCTTTTATCTGTAGCCCGTGTAGCTTCGGTATAGGATTTTTGTTTATTTGCTAGTGAGGACTCCAAGACTCGTCTTAGCGAGCAACTCGGTGCGCCCAAGACTGTACAGCTGTTCCTCGAAAGATGCGGGGTGGAACTTGTAGCGCTGTGGACTGCTCAAACAACCCGCTGCGCAACACGGAGGTGCTTTTTCACAAGTTTCCAACGTACCGGAATTCGGAGAAGGTGTGGGTGAACGCTGTTCGACGAGTGGACTTTGGACTTCGGCTTTTACACGCCCAAGGAAAAAATGAACGAAAAAACAGACGTGTACAGCCCAGCACACTTATGTTCGGGCGCCACGGCCTGCGCCGGAGAGACTGAAAGCTTCGTGTCCGGGACTGACCCGCAGCGCGAAAGCGAGAGGGCCCCCAGTACTCTACGTTACTCGCAGCGCGGCGTGGAGTAACGCCGCTCCACCCACGGAGCTCCGATGACAATTTAGGCCTAGCGACAAGTACAGAAGACCGCACACACGGCGACAGCCGCCGAGTACGGCACCGAACGAGTTCACTCGTTTTCCAGTTGCTAGCTTTTGGGTATACGCACTAACTCTTGCTACATATGCTGTATAAACTAGGGTTCTGCGTTTTCGGTTTCTATTTTTTCTAAATTCGCCGTACTTTTTTCGGTGTTTATTTTATAATTTAATTTTCGGCTTTTTCCGGCGTATATTTAGGCCTACAAAGGTTTATCGGCTTTTTTGTCGAATATAAAATAAACACCAAAGGACACCGGATCAGATTATCCTTCTACCTCTAATATTTGTGATCACTTAAATAATAACGGCACAGATACATTGAAAAGGAAAGGGACACTGTATTTGGCAAATGTGTGCAACTTTAAAAGAAACAAAAAAAAACAGAGAAGTACAAAAAAGTCAGATATGAAGCCTATGCCAAAAAATCATGGAAATTCACCTTCTGTATATCAGGATTACGTGGTCTTATTATAGCACACACACACATGTACTTTCCCAGGTTCTCCCTGTTGACCCGCCATCTTTCTTTCCTGTTAATATGACACTGAGCTTCGAGAATGCCTTCTCAAAACGCTAACACTGGACACTGGCAGGCTGAGGAGATGAAGCGCTGCCTGAGCCAAAATCGAAAAATCAACCAATTGTGACGGCCAAGAGAGACACGGTGCAACGTTTTGAAGCACAACACAACATGCAGAGCTTGCATCAAGTCAGTCTTTCTTACCACGAGTTTGAAAACACACTCGGACATGGCGAAGTCATGGGGCATTTCGGACTTCACGTTCCGATCGATGATGCGCAACCAAAACGTCGTGGTGGCATCCGTGTATCCCATACATTCGGACACGTTTCGATAGACACTGTCGTTCCACTTTTTCGCCACGGCTCTGCGGTACGACTGGAAGGTCAAAGTGAGCATTTTCGGTTAAAACTGAATTTTAGAAATTAGATTCGACGTACTTTTATCTGTTTTTAACGGTTTAAATCGAAAATGCCAAACCTAAAAACTGTCTTTTTTGTTAAACCGAATTTCCGATAATGGATTCGGCGTACTTTTATCCGTTTTTACCGGTTTAAACCGAAAAATCAGGACCCTATGTATAACTACCACGTATACAGAATTAAAACAAAATCAGCTTACCTCCTATCTTTAGACGGCTAGCGCAACAGAGGTAGGTGCCGGTCGGCCTGCGTACTCGTTGAACGAGAACGATCCTGACGTCACGTTCACATAGCGGCTGATTTCCAGTGTTGCCGGGGCCTCGAGCGGCTAGTTCCGGTTTTGTTTGCTGCGCCCCAAACAAAAATTTGAGGCGTCGATATCTTTAAAACTACGCACAATAACGAGAAAAAAATTACACCTTGCAGTTCAGGGACGCTGACTGCATTAAAAACAGTCATAATCCCAAAATCAAAAGTATGGACCGGAGTTGCCCTTTAAGCACAAGAAAGTAGTGGTGAGGCCTGGGCAAGATGTCAGACTCTTCCCTCAGCAGCTGAGAACAGCCAGAGCTGTGGGTTGTCAGTTCAAGGAAATGCTTAATCAAATAGCCTCCAACATAATAAGTGGACGAGTCATCAAATATGTTAGATTTGATGTCTGATGACAGTTCATAAATATCCTCTAATGGGGGAAGTTATCAATTGGAAGACATTTCACATTGTCTACAATTGAACTTTCATGATGCAAAAATATTGGCAACTCCTTGAAGCGGTCAGACTTGTCATTTTCTACGTTTCCATTGTTCGATAGTCTGAACAGTTTCTGTATCTTTATGTGTTTTAGTCCTGGGGTGAACTGACACGCCTCTGGGTTTGGATTGCAGCCCAGCATTTGTCATATAGCTTTAAAAATGTTCTCAAGTGGATGTTGCTGCAGGCATCGTGTAAGTAAGAACTTAAAGCAGGGTGTCTAGCAAAATATTATCTTGAAATTCCCTGACTTTTCCAGGTTTTCCCTGACAATTTCAGGTGAAATTCCCTAACCACTGTAGAGGCGTCCGCGCCCGCACAGGTGTGCCCAGGAAGCATGAAGTGAGGTACTGCGCCTTCAACAGTGCCATTGGTAGTGTCGTCCCAATATTCGACAAGCACGTACATCTGTTGCTTCCGAGTCACTTTGTTGAAGACTCGTCAAAAGAAACAACTACGAAATTCACACTGGCGAGGCTTGATAGCAGCTTATTCCGAAAGTACGGCACAATACCATGCCAGATGGTATATCCTGCCTTGTCCTTCGCTAACTGAAGTTTTGCAGCGACTTCCCACGCGGGAAACATGAGGAGGGACGACTGAGGCCGATGCTGCTGTAGAACAAAGAGATCCGTGAATCGCTATCGAGTTTAAGCACCAAATTATTTCGGCCTTTGTCACAGCGCTCTTCAGTAGTAGAAAGCCGCTCATCAGCGTCTTCACACTTGTTGTGGTGGCTGCAGGCTCCTCAGTGGCAGATATGCGGTCTCCGCTACATCCGGCCGAAACGTTCGTTGCTGCCCTTAAAAATGACAGAAGTCCAGATTGGGAACGGACTGACTGCGACTTCAAGCAGCAAGGTGCTTTTTGCTCGATGCGCGACTGGAAACTGCCGTGTTTCCCATGTTGCTCGAAGAAAGCATTTTGCGGCACATTGAGCACTGAGCACCTGTGAGGATCACTTTGCACGGGCTTAATCCCTTGCATATTCCGATATATTCGGATTCGTCCAGTCCGGATTAAACAAGCACTTTCTTGCCGCCGACATCGTTAACGAAGAGGCCACTTCCGGAAACACGGCGCACAACGACACACGTCAATATCCGAATGTATGGCCGCATGGCCACCAGATGCGCACCACCGTGACGCGCACTTTCGGATACTTTCCGATCGGATCGGATTGATTTGCGGTCCGTGGTTTTCCCATTTGTTCCAAAATCTAATGGCTTTAACTGGATTTAGCATAGTGTCGTGCCCTTAGTCCAGTCGTATCCAAGGCATGGCTTGGACTGAATTTGTCGGCTGTTCCCCGTGCATCGGGTAGCACACACTACATCAAGTGAGCAGAGCCCGCGTTCCGCTCTAAGCAGAATTGCCTATTTTCTGCCCCCCAGTCGTCATGCCTTGCTCAGGGAAGCCGATGGCGTTTCCGGCTCATTTTTTTTTGACTGGTCTCGATTTTTGACAATTTCCCTGAACATTTCTTGATTTTTCCCGGACAATTAAAATTTCCCTGACAATTCCCTGTTTTCCCGGTCGCTAGACACCCTGTTAAAGTCATGGCTGTTTGAAAGCTCCTCCCAGAGCATGAGGACACTATTTATAGTAACTTGCCACCTTATGATGGTGTGTGGCTGCCTCCTATTTTGGAACTTCCATGCTGAAATCCAACCGCGTTGCAGGTGAAGGAAATTCAGTACCTCAGATTCTCCTTTCAGAATGTCATGAGGGAACTTCTGCCCTGTCTTCCTGAATTGTGAGCTATTTAGAAAGTCTGTCCACCCTATTGCAAAAATAGGCTGTAGCCATGGGTGCCTCAATAAGCTCATTGGCATAAACAAGGCGTAAGATTCCAAGGCAGACTGAGGAACTCATTACCTATGCGGCACGCTTTACTTTCATGCTACTGAAAGAGTTTTGAAAAATGTGTCTCTCAGTAAGTTTCGGAGCGAATGGAAACCTCATATCATGGCTAGAACGAACGATAATGTTTAACAATAAGGGACCTCTCAATGACTTCATTTCCAATGCAAAGTTTTTGTGCTTGGAGATTGTTCCTGGTTGTTTTGATGAGGTACGGAACGTCAAAGATAAAGAAAACATATTCTTTGTCAACTTAAAAAAAATGCCTTACCTACAGACACACGAAGTTGGTTAGCCAAGCTTACGATTGAAGCACCCTGATCCCAGACCAAAGCCTTTACTGTGAAGCCAACAGTCTTAAGCTCCCGCAATGAGAGAAATGAGGAGACTGCGGGTAACAGAAGACGGTGTGGAAGTGTGCACGGCAGTGTATGCAAGGGGCTGAACCCACCTCCTGGAAACTCCAGAGAGCACAACAACCAAGGCTGTATCTCGCGACACCGTTCAACACCGTCATCTGTAAATCCATGGACAATGTTGTTCGCAGGGTCATAAGTCAAGTCCTTTTTCAAAGAAATCTCATCAAAAATCAAGGCGCACACACGACTGCAGCCCTACAGCCCGACTGAAACAACAGCGCGAGAAGCTCAAGCCGCTTGGCTCCACAAACTCATGCTGAGCATGCGAGGGGTCATGCGTCACCTTCTTTGATGCAAAGCCGACCGAACACGCTGCAGCAGAAAGCACAGACGGACGGCACGCACGGCACGGACGAACGACGCACGGCCGAGCAGAGGCCATGCAGAATGATGCTGAGGCGACGGCGTGCAGTAACAGGCGGGCAGGCCCAAGGCAGGCCATGGCAGGCGCCATTTCTCATGTGTTTTTTTTTTTTTTGCGACGTATTAGATAAAAACGATTTAGTCGTTTTAAGTACTTCACATATTTCGAAAGCATAATAATTTAAAAATAGAAATACTTCTCACACGAAGAGTTCTAATTGTAACCAAATTACAGAAAAAGCGCCACGTAGCGGAGGGCATTAAACGCACTTTCACGGCCGCGAATCAGCTTCTGTGTCCTCGCTTTACGTTTACTAAATTACTCTATGGATCCAGCTCGCACGGGAGAAGCACAAGAAGGAGCGTCACGGTTGCCATGCCAGCCAACCTCCTCCCCCGGCGAGGCACTCGCCGTCACCACCACCGCTGCGTCGGGCGAGAGGATTCCCACGCGCACTGCGGGGAAACAAACCAGGCGTTTTTCCGCGGGGAAAAGTGTTTGCGCGAAAACAAACTACCCGGTTTTCCGCAGGGGCACGGCGACCAGCGCGGGGGCAAACCGCCTGCCTTCCCGAACGCGCTGCCTCCCCAAGACGATCGCCTGACCACTGGCACGCAGGGCGGCGACTCTGAACGCCGAGTCCTGCTGGAACAGCTGACTCGGACCATCGCCGCCCTCGCGCAACACCTGCCACAGCGGGAGCTAAACGGGCTCCATCGCGCCGGCACTACCGTCCTCGCGAACGACGCCCCCAATTCCTACCTCGACACCAGCAAGGGGGGACAACCATAACGACCCCGGGCCCCCCGCAGAGCGCCTGTGTGCGCCGTGCTGCTGTGGAACTGTAACTCGGGCGTCGTATCCAGGAGCTTCGTAAACATCTTAGGGACGAGAAAAACCCCTCCGAGGCCCTGGCCCTCCAAAAGCTTAAGTGCTTGGAGGTGAGCGCCCGAATCTCCCGGTTATATTCCCTACTGCAGCACGCCTGCGCGCGCGGGCGCCGACCCAAGAGCGATACTGCTGGTTCGAGACGACATGACCCTGGACGTCACGGCCTTTGAGGGGCCCGCGGAGATCGCGGCGGCAACATTACAGATACAGGGGCAGCCCCTCCACATACATCCCCTGCGACGTGCCCGGAACCCTCAAGATCTCTGCGACCTCCGCGCCCAACTGGGCGGGTAGCGCGCCGTCATCTGCGGAGTCTTTAACGCTCACTCGGAGGCGTGCGGGGATCAGAAGACCGACGCCAGGGGCAAGCGACTACAGGCGGCACTTGACGACATGGACCTCCGCAACATCACCGGAGGCTTCCCCACATACATCGGCGCGGTGGGTAGCGTCATTCACCTGACCCTCGTCACCCCAGGTTTGACGCTGTCCACCGACCCGCTCCCCGACAGCTGGGGGAGCGACCGCCGGCCCATCGTGGTTGGAACGACCAAAAGTGCCCCCCTAAAAACGAGCAAGGTCGTTGACTGGGACAGATACCGCGGGCTCATCGCGGAAGGAATCACGGCCGGCCTACCGCTCTCCCACAAGCTCATCGGGAAAGCCATGGACGCGGCAACGCGGACGGTGCAAGTTCCAAGCACCCGCTGCAACTCCGACCTCCGGCGGCTTAAATTACGCGCCTGAAGGAGACAAGACCAGCGTCGCTCATGGAAAACCAACCTGCCTGAGGATATTGTAGAGTACAAAAGACTGGACGCGGAATTCAGGCGCCATGGGCGACGGCTGGCCAGGAGACAGTGGCATCTCCTGTGCGCCTCCTCTGGGGCTTTGGGGGAGGAAAGAAGGCATGGAAAATGGTGCGCTTACTACAAGGCCACCCAACCCCGCGGAACCCCGTGCTGTGCCTGGCCGCATCCCTTGGACTTTGCCCAACTGAGCTGGCCGACTTGCTTGCAGACTCTTTGTTCGCGGCCCCGCCCCCTCCCCTATGGTGGACGTTCGAGCCGCCAACAGCGCCCAAAATGGCAGCCCCGGACGCGCACTTCCAGCTCCACGAGCTGCGGCATGCCCTACGAGCCGCCGCCCGCCCTCATCCAGGCACTCCGGAACCTGGATGAGGGAGCCCTGCCACAGCTCCTAGCCCTCTTTAACAACATCTGGTGAGCGTCTAACATTCCCAGTGACTGGAGAGAGGCTGTGGCAGTCCCCATCCCAAAACTAGGCAAGGCCCCCAACGTCCCAAGCTCCTTCAGGCCCTTCTCTCTGACATCATTCCTCGACAAGACAATGAAGAGAATTGTCCTGCGCCGCCTCAACTACCACCTCGAGGTGGCTGGGGCCTTGCCAGAGAGCTTGCCAGGATTCCGGACGCGGCGCTGCGCAGCGGACTCCATCGGGGACCTCGTGAGCTCACTTGAACACGCCATAGAAAAAGGACACTCCGCGGCACTAGTGCTCCTGCACATCCGGCGCCATGCCCCACCCCCATCATCGATGCCCTGCGGAGACTCGGGGTCACCGGGCGGCCGCTGGGATTAATGCGGGCCTTCCTCAGCGAGAGCTCGGTCACCGTCAAAGTGCACAAAAAAAAGGGAGGAGAAATGAAGGAAAAAGCGATGTTCCTTCCTGTTGCCTACGGAAGCGGGGAAATCGCACCCGTTCCTCCATTTCACCGATTTAGATGCAGCGCAACCTAGTGGCGCTTGAAAAAGGGACAAACATTTCTCCCCAAGTTCTCGACGGCAGCGGCGGTCGAACCGCCGCTACCGCCGCGAACATGTTCAATGACGGTTACGGCAACTTGAGGGCTTGGTTACCGTCACCTAGAGCAATTCCACTACTGCCCATGCGCGGTGCTAGGAGAGAAAAAGCGGAGCTGCGGTGGCTAGCGGAGGTACACTAGTTTAACAAAAACAAAAAAGCAAGGCGCGTAGCACGGTGTGTGTCTCACGAGAATCACGCCGTGTGTGCGGGCTTCGAGATCGCGCTTATTCATTGTGGATGAAACCTTGCAGCTGCGATACGTAGCGACTTATCACAGGCATGGCAAGTACGACCGCTTTCGTCGCGTTACTTGCTGCATGACAAATAGACATAGTGACCCTGGAGCGAGGTAACAAAAAAAGGACGGACAGACACGAAACTAAGTCTATCTCTCCTTAACCAGCTCACCTGTCTATTTGCTTTAACTTTAGTAACAAGTAGGGCGCACAAGAAATGGCCGTCATAATCGTGGAATTTTTTTCCTTTATCACACAGTTGCTAAGGTCACTGCTCAATTGGAATCGACGTCTATACGTTCCTAGCCCCGTCACCCCCGCGAGAAACATATAGACCCTTTCAGGCAACATTTCATGGGCACCGCCATCTTGACGTCAAGTGACCCTGCCGCCATAGCCGACCTTCAGTTTCTCGCCGTTCCTCCGCGTTGTGTGCTGCACAGGGCACTACCGGAGCATTGTTTTCGTGTTCTTTTACGTTCCGCGTTGAAATCGTTTGTTTTCTTTAGGTCTTTTCGATACTTGGGGCTTTCATTTAATCAATTTCATATCTATATTTCAACATAACTGTTGTATTTTCGTATTTATGAAATGGAATCGGACATTGAATGGATCGATGATACCAGATTATGGCTTCAGAGACCATATAAGTTCATCCCATTCTAACATTTTTCTCGCTAATAAAGGGCAGTCAACACCATTGACATATGCAAATTTCAACTGACACAGTAAGGCTATCTAGTCGTGCTTCTCGCTGCATGTGCGCGCTTGTTTCCGTAAAGCCGACCCGCATGTAAGCGACTTCGCGTGCGACGAGACGAGCGACGGCGACGACGACGAGAGTCAGCAAGGAGCGACGCAAATTTCTCACTGTCACCCGTCGCGTCGCTTGGTTTTTGGGTTTCTAGAAAACGTCGCTCAACGTCTTGGTCGCATGCTGCCGTCGCTGCCATGCGGTTTGCGCGACTGACCGAGCGACAGCGATGTGGGTCACTGTCGCTTGTCTCGTTGCTCGCCAACTCGCTTGCTAGCGGTTTTTAATTAATATCGAGGCGCCAATGGTTCAATGTTTTGTGCATGGAAATTTATTGAGTATAAACCGCATGTAGGCGATTTGGCGAGCGACGATATAAGCGACGGCGACCCGCTTCGCTGTCGCTCGGTCAGTCGCACGACGAGGCAAACCGCAAGGAAGCGACGGAGCAAGCAAGCGACCAAGACGGTGAGCGACGTTTTCTAGAAATCCCAAAACCGAGCGATGCGACGGGCGAGAGTGAGAAATCTCCGTCGCTCGTCCCGTCGCACGCTAAATCGCTTACATGAGGGTCGGCTTTACGGACACGAGCGCGCACATGCAGCGAGAAGCACGACTGGATAGTCTTACTGCGTCAGTTGAAATTTGCATATGTCGCAATGGTGTTGACTGCCCTTTATTAGCGACAAAAACATAAGAATGGGATGAACTTACATGGTCATTGAAGCCTCATAGTCTTGGTATTGTCGATCCATTCGCTGTCCGATTCCATTCCCATAAATAAGAAAATACAAGAGCTATGTCGAAATATAGATATCAAATTGATTAAATGAAAGTCCTAATTATCGAAAAGGCCAAAGAAAATACAAGATTTCAACGCGGAACGTAAGAGAACATGAAAACGAAGCTCGGGTAGTGAGTGGCCAGTGCAGCACACAACGCGGAGCAACGGCGAGAAACTGAAGGTCGGCTATGGCGGCCCGGAAAGAGCGCGGAGGGCGCGCCGACTGGTGGCAGCTCGAGTAACTGACTCGCTGAAAGCGTCTATACTCTTGAAATAAAGCGTACGTACCATACAGCAAAAGGTAATCTGTGAGGCATTTATTTCACTTCTGTGTAAAACAGAACAGCATATCCAGTCGACAGGAACGCGCACTGCGTTGCGGCGAGCGACTGCGTCCGACACACGCTGTGGTGTCACGTCCACACCGTGGACCATCAACCGGCTTGCCGAAAAACACGCGTTTTTCTTCGTTTTCAAAAAACGAGTAGGTGCCTGGCACAAGAAATGACACTGAAATGACGATTCGGCGAAGGATCGAAGCAACGGATCCGGCAAACAGGGTCAACTACTCATTCGGGAAGAGTCCACTTGGAAGAAAGGGTAGTACAGACAATCCATTCTGGTTGCGGGGCGAAGGGGGAGGGAGGCCGGATCCCCGGTCTTAAAGGAATGAATGATTCACCACAGCGGACGGTTCACCGCCGCTTTTTTAGTTTGTGCGGCGCGCCTCCTGCAACTGTGTGGTACATATCAAATAACGCACTCGCAAAAGAAAAAAAAAAGAAAGGTTAAGTGAACGAATAATTTGGTCGCACTTTTGTTTTCTTTTATGCAGCCGACTTAGTCCCTTCTCGCGCGGTTTCTCTCGTGTCGCGGAACAAGCGCGGGCCGGCTGTAGTACACGACCGAGCCAACCCGGCGTCAACAACGTGGATCTCAAGTCTACTCGTCGCAAATGTGCTGGACGTACTTTTAAAAGAAGCAGGGATGAACATAAGCTTACTCGATAATAAATTAATGTGCTATTTAGATAGCGACATGAATAGAAGATTACTAACAATTGCAGTGCAAACTTTTATCTTAGCTTTAGTGTCCGAAATAGTTGCATTGCGTTAGCTTTCGTAACGCTATATTCTGCAAAGGGTTGCAAACGTTCTCTAAAACATGAAAACACGGCTCCGCTACCGTATATATAGTGGAGGCCATACCCATAACGGATTGCTTATTGAGATGCAGAGGTGAGGTGACTGAACGATCTACTAAAACTTTCAACACAACTGTTTAACTTTCTGACTTGGGCAACGTGATGTTTTGAAGCGGTTGCATTATATCACCAAAGTCAGTTTCATTTTAGTTGTCTGCTTTGATACCAAAGTCATGTTCCGTGGGTCCTTATGGCTCCCGGCACTTACTTTTACAGGAAAACCGTTTTTTTACGTTTTTCAAACAAAAAAATTACTGGAGCGGAAAAACGCTCCAGTAATATTTTTGTTTGAAAAATGCAATGAAATACTTGTGCAACCATTAAAATTATTCCCCCCCCCCAAAAAAAAAAAAACTTAAAATAGATTACACTGGAATTGAACACTCCAATCAAGCAATAGCTTGGTGGCAAATTTCAGCTCCAGTGTACTGCATTTCAACACTGCATTGCCAACATGATACTTCGAACTTATTAAAAAAAATGATAATCATTAAATTTTAGTTAGTTAGCCTAATGATCTACATTTGCTTTGATCAGGGTGTTGAATTAACATATTAACTATTCCAAGAGACGATTTAAATAATGTATCAAGTACGAGTAATATTGGCTCAGTCTCTCCGTGTTTATGCGACAAATGATGGCAGTCACCGGCCAAGTCGGGATTCAAACATATGACTGCCATATATCGAGAGAGTGCGAACTTAGCGTACGTGAAGATGGGTGGGGGTTCGGTGTCGTTGCGTTGTTGCTGTTGAGGGTGTTCTGCTTGTGTTTCGTGTTGTTTGTGTATATACCATGTAGCGTTCAAGAGGGGGGATAACATTGGAATACAAATTGGCGCTTCGACGAACTTTTTTTCTGTTTTGAGCGCCATCTGGTGGAAGCTATATGAATAACACGAGGGAGAAAGTTTCCTCTATTGGACGGAAAACGGTGGCGATTTTTCTCCCTTCTTAGGGAGGAACGTTTTCTCCACGAGCAAAAATAGGTGGCAACTTTCCTCTCTTCTTAGAGGAGGAAATTTCCTCTTGTTTAGTAGGAGGAACTTTCCTTTCTTTGTAAAGCGATATATGTTACACGCGGTTTCCTCCTTTAAGTGAGGAAGTACTACTCCCTCTTTTTTAGGGTGTGGGCGAAAACACCAGCTCACCAAGGCACGTCACGCGCGGAGTCCCGCAGGGCAGCGTCATTAGCCCGCTCCTATTCTCCGCCGGAATGTTCGCCCTCCCGGCGGCGGCCCGTGCGGGGGCACGGCAAGATATCCTGTCCATATCGCCGTCTACGCGGACGACGTGGCGCTATGGGTGACCGGGAAGGGCGGAGAGAGATGGCGGGCCGCGGAGGAACTACAAAGAGCACTCACAAACGTCATCTACCATCTGCGAGCTCGGCCTGGAGCTGTCGGCGGAGAAGACGACGGCCCTTGTCTACGCCCCGAAAGCGCCATCTGTTCAGGCCCAAACTGCACATCGATGGCCGCGAGATACCATGCGAGAAAAAGGTCACCTACCTGGGACCGGTGATCGACCGGCGGCTGACTTGGGAGGCAGCAGTGGCGTGTGGAATCCACAGCATGAGGCGTCGCATCAACACCCTGCAGTCGCTCGCGGGCAGCACTTGGGGGCGTCCCAAAGCATGATGCTCCAACTCCGTCAGGGTCTTGTGCTGTCCGTGGCATTAGACGCGCTACCGCTGCTCGGCCTAACCACCACCCAGACAAACAACTTTGAGGCAATCCAGAGGATCGCCCTCCGCATCTGCCTTGGGATATCCAGGTCGGCGGCGTCGATTCCAACGTACACGGAGGTCGCAGCCAACACCAGCGGCAACCACCTCCAGAAGCGCGCACTTGGGCACCTCATCCGCATAACCACATGCGAGTCAGCTGCACCACTGCTGGCACACATCACCGAGAGGCCCGTGTCGCGCTTGGGGCAACTCCTGTGCGTTCTGGGAGACGTCGCCGGCCCCTCGCCGCCCCTCACCCTGCCCCCTGCACACAGACCCCCACCCGCTGGCAGTCACAGTCCACGTCGACAGAATGGGCAGCCGTCGGAAACCGGCAGACATCGCATCCAGACATCTGGCACAAAAGCACGTGGAGCAGCACTATCCCAGGTGGACGCGGCTATAAACCGACGGCTCGGTGAGGCCCTAGGACTGCTCATCGACGGCGGCCACGTACGTCGAGAGACCGGTGTTGGGTGCGGGCGAGCGCCTGTTTTTACGGCCGACGAGCACCACAACCGAGCTCACCGCTACACCGCGATGCTCCTCGCGCTGCGCCTCGTCCGATGTGGAAGCCGACGGCCGGACAGCTGGCTGCTCCTCTCGGACTCCCAAGTGGCCCTCGCGCAGCTCTACTGCCTCGAGAGGGCGTCCCCCTCGCATGACAGATCGCCGGGGAAGCCCTGCTCCTCAGGGACCTCGGCCACCGCGTCGCGTTCCAGTGGGCCCCCAGCCACTGCGGGAACCCTGGCAACGAGACCGCCGACACCCTGGCGGAGCTGGTCCACGACGAGGCAGAGTTGCGGACGTTTAATGTTGGCTTCTTCGCCGACGCTAAGCTCCTCGTCGCCCGAGCGGCTGCCGCAATCCACCCGACGAGCGATTTGCGGCAGGAGACCGCCCGCCGAGGCCTCCCCAGAGCACGAGCCGGCAAGTCGCAGCCGACATCCACAGTGTCCGGACAGGGTGCGCCCTGACTCCGACACGGCTGCATCACCTCCGCCGCGACGCCTATCTATGCTGCCCGATCTGCGGCGAATGGGCCAATTTGGACCATCTCCTCCTGGCCTGCACGGAATACGCTAACGCCAGGGCAGCCATGACAGCATCCCTCGCCAAGCTTTGGCTGCCCTATAACACAGAGAAGAATTACTACGGTCCAGAGGCGTCCGGCGCAGCAAAGACCGAGCGCTCAGGGCCCTACTCACCTTCCTCGAGGAGACTGGGCTCCTGGGGTGCCTCTGAGCCCAGCGCGACGACCCGAACCGCCGGACAATGCGCGGCCAGAATAACAACGTCTACCTAGCCCAATATCCGTGTCATCTAAGGGTGAAAGATGGCCGACACGTGCGCCAGCGCACCGCACGGCTTCCCCGACACCTCCTCTCCCGCCTTGGCGGGTCCCGGTTGCCAAGGGATACGCGACGCGACCGTACCGGCCGGTCGAGGCGAGTGGTGTCACCGCCTTCCACCAGGTGGCCGCGCTCCCCTCGAGAGCTTCTCCCTCCTCCCGGCGCAAGGCATCCCGGTTGCCAGGGGAGCGCATTTCCGGGCGTCGCTTCGGTACAGAAAAGAAAACATAAACAAAGCAAACCCGCTAGTGACATTTTTTATTTTAATCGGTTAACCCAGTAATGCCCTATGTTGCAGATCTGCAACACCAGGTTCAGAGCTCTTCAAATATATGATGACCCGCGTTCTAAAATATAAGTTGTCCAAGCTCTCAATATATAGAGTTTCTCGATATATGAGCTTGACATTTTCACCGCTTGGGGCCACCTGCCTCTCTTGGGACTCGTTTGAAAATGGCAGCGGCCACGCCGTCCGGGTCTTCTGACAAAAAGGTACGATAAAATATTTCTAACAACTACACGCGTGAAGTTTCACGCTTGAAACATTGCAGATATGTCGCAGGGATATTTCAGATTAACACAACATGCACACTTCCTTAATATAATGGCTAGGTTTTGCTTAATATTTTTGTTACGGAGTGTGTTGCATATATGCAACACTGGGCAGAAAGTTCGGCCCGATCTCGTTGTTGCACATCTGCAACGCTGTTCTTCCTTCTTCAGGATCGTTGTCATGTGCAAATAAATTACTTTTCAGTTATCACTTTATCAGATGGTGACCTGTTCTAGTATTTTGAAATAGCTGTACCTGCCTGCAATGTTTTTTTTGTTTTTTTCATGCATATTGTTACAATTTGGTGATGTGTTTATTTTGGCGCAGGCACCAGCGGTCTTTGCGCCGTCATCATTTTATGCAGCTGCTACAACTAGGCCGAAGCGTCTTTTTCAAAAGAACGTAATTGAGTGCGTCGACACAAATGAAAGCGACTTCTCTTGTGACGAGAGTAGTGGAGACGAAGCCAGCATTGATGTTGAAGACAGCACCAGTGAAGAAGACGAGGACGTCAATGAGCTTGATGGGGACCAAACCACAGAAAGGACTGACGTTAGGCAAAGTGATCTGAAATCCAGGTACGCTAACAAGCGTTACACCTGGCGGAAGGCTGCGTTTGACCACCAGCCGACCGTTTACCAGGACGAGTTTCCACTGCCCCCAGCTGAGCCTCCAACAGCCAAGCAGTATTTTGATATGTTCGTCTCTCGGAGCATGATGAAGGAAGTCGTGGAAGAGACCAACAAGTACTACTTGCAGAAAAATGGGACTTCCCTAAATCTGACAGTTGAGGAGTTAGCATCCGTCTTGGGAATGTTTTTCAGAATGGGCCTCGTCGATATGCACCGAGTTCGTGCATACTGGGAAACAGGCAGTCGATATGAACTTGTTGCTCAAGTTATGTCACGCAACAGGTTTGAGAAGATTACAAGTCATCTTCACTTCACCGACAATGATGCAGCAACTGACCAGATGAAAGAGGACAAGTGCTGGAAAGTGCGCCCATGGCTGTCCTCCCTAAGAGACAATATGGTACGTGTCCCACAAGAGAAGAAGTCATCGGTGGACGAGATCCTGATCCCCTTCCGCGGGCGATCTCACATCCGACAGTATCTGCCTAACAAGCCGAAAAGCAAGTGGGGTCTGAAGCTTTGGGCGCGTGCGGGTGAATCAGGCCTTTGCTACGACTTCGATGTCTACCAAGGATGCTCCAGAGGCATGTATGGCTACCAGGAAGGCTACCAGCTGGGATTGGGAGCTGGTGTTGTGCTGCAGCTCTGTACAAGCCTTCCGGATAGAAAGGATAACCTAATTGTGGCAGACAACTATTTCACTGGTCCTCACCTTGTGTCAGAGCTCACCAGCAGAGGAATAGCGTACATTGGTACAGTCCGTGAGAACAGGCTGAAGTCCTGTAAGCTAATGGACGAAAAGTCAATGAAAAAGAAAGGCCGGGGTGCATGTGACTTTTCTGTGGCATCATGTGAAAACAAATCCATGGTTGCAGTCAAGTGGTATGACAACAGACCAGTTACGCTGCTCTCCAACTGCAGCGGTGTGGAGCCAACCGTGACTGTGAAAAGGTGGGATAAAAAGACAAAAGATCATATCCTTGTTGAATGCCCAGCAGTGATCCTCGACTATAACAAGTCAATGGGCGGAGTTGATCTTCTAGATAAGATGTGTTACAGTTATCGGTTTGCCATAAGGTCCAAGAGATGGTACCTCTACATCTTCTGGCACACTGTTAAGATGGCTGCTGTTAATGCATGGCTGATGCAGAGAAGAATTGATCAGCAACAAGGACAGAAATCCGCTCCGTTGAGAGAGTTCCTGGCTGAGCTAGCAACAAGCTTGGTCCTCTATCTGAAGCGATCAGCTGGGAGGCCGTCTGAAGAGAACCTTCCGCCAGCCAAGAAGCAAGCATGCATGGCGATCCCTCGAGATGTGAGAACCGACGGGACACAGCACTGGCCCATATGGAATGAACGGCGCAACCGCTGCAAGGCCTGTACAGGCGGTTACACTTTCATCTCCTGCTCGAAATGTCAAGTGAGCCTGTGCATAAACAAAGACCGCAACTGTTTTGTGCAGTTTCATAACTAATGAGAAAGCTTCCTATGTTGTTTTTGGCTAGTCATGTCATATTTAATTGTGATAATAAAATTGTTGAATACTACAGTATGTCTCGACTACTGTATGAAGTCACTGCCCACTGTTGCAGATATGCAACATCGTATAAATCCTATGCCGTATAATATTTTTGTATGGCGAGTTACTAGAATTGCTCTTTGGTGTCCTACAAACACCACCACAGAAGAAATCCTCATTCTGATTACATTTTCTAACACTGGGAAATACTGGGTTACGAATGAATTTTAAGCAGGGTGTCGAACCGGTCATTATTTCGGTTCGGTTCGGGTTCGGGTTCAGTAGCATTGTATTTTGTTCCGGTTCGGTTCCGGTTTAAGGTAGTGCACATAATATCACTCCGGTTACCGGTTTTAATGAGCGCGAACCGGTTCGAACCCGTTCCTAACTCGACCTTTGAATATTGACCAAGCACTTCCTGCGGCCTTTTTTGGGCACGAGATGCTTGCAATAGACCCATCCCAAAACTACTCCCTCCTCAGGTAGATACAAAAACCCTGCACAGTGACGTGCGCAAAAGACACCATTAATGTGGCAAGGCTATTACTTGTAGCTTTCCATTTTTTATGGTGTCTTTTGCGCACGCAGCTGCGCAGTATTTCAAACTCTGCCAGAAGAGGGCGTATTTTCGGGATGGGTCTATAGACCTTTCCAAAAAAGAGCTTGTGGCCGGTGCCATCTTTAGTGTTCGGGCGTATAGCGCGCGCTTTGCTCGCTTTCTGAAGTGACAAACACGCACGTGCTGAGCTGTGAAGATCGCAGGCTGGGCTGTGATTTTGTAAACAGTAAAAAGGTATCTAGCTGGAATGCTTGCCCTCTATATGTTTTTGTTTGTATTTCTCTGGACACGCGTGTTTTTTTATACATGCTACCTGTTTTCAGTGCCCAGTAAGATGTCACAGCTATGCCCCTAAGTGGCTGACAGGGGAACGAGAGGAAAGAAATGTGCCGTAAAACACAGAAACAGGGACGTCGAGTGCGCAGTTGGGATAGTTTATTGAATCCCGCTAAGCTGTGGTCGTGTATACATCGGCCAGTCTGGCCGATGTGTCAATGACCGGGCACGTAAGCACGCACGTATAATGAAATGGGACTACACCTTGACAGTGCCAACAGCACTTCGGGTTCCGGCGGAAAAACGCTGTTCTAAAGATTTGGTGGCGATGATTTGTCTAGTCACTTTGACTTTTTATCGCAAACAACGCTCTATGCAAATGACCCAGTCTGAGGGACTCAGAACCAGTTACATAGCATGGATTGTTAACGCTAAGTCTGTCATAATATTATAACAGTACTCACATTTGAAACTGTCAGCCACCGAACAAAGTTCTGATAATGCCACCACAGCGAACGACGTTTTTGGAATGCTCAGTTGAAGACGATGAAAGAGGACTTCAAACAAAAATGAGAAAATGGTTGAACAGGCGACATGCTGACCTTGCTAGTCTGACAAACCTACAAAAAATACAAAAAAAAATTCCAGGGCGCGGCGCGTCGGCAAATCATCGCCGAGTAACCTTGTCTCCGACTGCCCATGTGTTTCTTTCTTTTTTTTTTGTAAGGTAAACGTTGAAGAAAAGATTGCTTTTCATTTAAATGGACCACAGGCGACCCTACAAACTACACTGCCGATGCAGCGCGGTCCCACCTTCCTTCAGCGTATCGACACGCTGCACTCAAGAGGAAGGGCACGTGGTGCGCTCTCGGTGATCGACTGGCTAAATGGCTCATCGACTGCAACTGTGGTCCATCTTGAGGTCAAACATTCGCGGACGCGTAGGCCTCCGTGCTTAGAGTGCCGCAATCCTCTCCGACACACTGACATTTCGTAGCCAAGCGGCCAAGCGGTGCTTTGAAATCGCGGCCGCCGCTACCGCGCCACCAGGGTCAATCCAAGAAACAAAGTAAAGTTGAAGCTCTCCAGACGATGATGTATTTTTTATTACGTATGCAATTAAAACGAAATGTAAAAATATCTCACAGTATGCAGGATTAGTCTTGGCAACGTAAGAAAAAAATACGCCCTCAACTTTTCCCATTTAGACCAATTATTGACACAATTGGCCCTGAACCGTTTTCGTTGAACCGGTAACCGCCACATCAGATTATGGTTTCGTTCCGGTTCGGGTTCAGTATGAAGCGTTCGATTTCGGTTTCGGTTTTGCTCCGGTTCGGTCGAAAATAACGGTTTTGATCCGGTTTTCGGTTCGGGTTCGGGTTCGGTTCGACACCCTGCTTTGAACTGCAGTGATGGGCTTAGTGATCATAAAATAATAAATATTAGTTTATACTTATCTGCACCAGGAAACCAACGCACTACTAAGCTCATAAGAGATTATAGCAAAGCTGATTACAACACAATTACCAAAAAGCTTTCAACCTTTTTTTCCTCTTTTAATATCGGCTTTCAAGACCGTTGTGTTGAAACTAACTGGAATATGTTCAAAAATAAGCTCCTCGAATTAATAGACATCCATATCCCTCTCATTTTCATTCATTCGGAGAGTGATAAACCTTGGTTCAATAAGGCATTAAAAGTTATTCGTAATAAGAAAAAGAGGGTATTTTAAAAGGCTAGAAAACTCAACTCTGATGCGATATGGGCTGAGTACGCTTGCTGCGAAAAAGAGTATACAGATTGTTTAAATAAATCGAAAGAAAAGTACTTCAACGTTGATCTTCCTACTTTGCTGGTA
The DNA here is from genome assembly GCA_037355805.1 of Ixodes ricinus. NCBI lineage: Eukaryota > Metazoa > Arthropoda > Arachnida > Ixodida > Ixodidae > Ixodes > Ixodes ricinus. Next base: position 4,840 of record JAZHYW010018800.1, on the reverse strand, counting down.
AACAATCCAAACAAATTTTGGAAGAACGTATCATCAACTGACCATCAGAGCAAAATATCACTAATTAGCGATTCTGGCCAACCCATACCGGACGCCAGCTGCCCAACTGCACTCAATAATTTCTTCACATCGGTTTTCACAGCTGAAAATCTTGACAACGTCCCATTAGTACCAGAGGTAGATTACCCTTTTATGGAGCCCATCTCTATTTCGCCGGCAGGCATCTCAAAACTTATTAATGACCTCAAAATTTCAACATCCGCAGGAATTGACAATATTAACTCCAAAATATTACGAAATACCTCTGACATTTCATCCAATATACTGTGCTTACTTTTTCAACAATCATTATCTACTGGTTCTATTCCCTCCGACTGGAAGATCGGGAGGATCATTCCGATCTTTAAGGGCGGCGACAAAAGTTCACCTAACAATTATCGTCCAATCTCAATAACAAGCATTGTGTCCAATTTACTAGAACATATCATATTTTCAAACATTGTGCGTCATCTTGAGAAACATAACTTTTTTACAAATACCAGTATGGTTTCCGCAAGGGGTTTTCATGCGAAATTCAACTGCTTGAATTTACTCATGAAATTCATACTAACATAAACCTTAACACCCAAGCAGATGCTATTTTTCTGGACTTCTCCAAGGCATTCGACAGCGTGCCGCACTGCCGTCTAATATCTAAACTGTCCTCACTTCATATAGATGATCTAACCCTCTCGCGGCTTCGTAACTTCATTTTTCTTAGAAAATAATTCACGACGGCGGGTGATTTTAAATCTGAGTTTGCTGACGTAACGTCGGGGTTCCCCAGGGAACTGTCCTCGGCCCGCTTTTATTCCTAATTTATATAAATGATCTTCCTCTTTCGATAACATCAGGTATGCGTCTTTTCGCCGATGACTGTGTGCTATACAGACAGATTAATAATACTAATGGTCAGTTACACTTACAAAATGATATTGACCGGGTAATTAGTTGGTGCCATAAATGGCAAATGACTCTTAACATCGCAAAGTGTAAGCTTGTTCCTTTTACTCGTAAACATACTAATCTGGACTTTGCCTACGGGCTCAGTGACTCGCCCATCGGTTCTGCGTCTGCTTACAAGTACCTTGGCGTCGAGCTAACCTCAGATCTTTCTTGGGTTTCCCACATTAACACAATAACTGCTAATGCATCCGGAACCCTGGGCTACCTAAAACGTAATCTGAAATCTGCTCCACCTCACCTCCGCAAACTACCCAAGCAGCACCGCAAAGTGACTTTCGATCGGCCGACGGTTGGCCGGTGTCTAGACAGCTTGGCCACTTTAAGTTCTTGGCCACCGGAGACATAAACAAGGCCGGCAAGAGTCCGGCCACAAACTGGCTGGTTTTAGCTTGGCCGCCGGAGACATAAACACTGCCGGCAAGCGCCTGGCCAGAAGTGTCGATTTTCAGCTTGGCCGCCATAGATATAAACGCGCTTGGCAAGTGTTTGGCCAGCAGTGCTGATTTTCAGCTTGGCCGCCGGGGACATAAACACGGCCGGCAAGGGTTTGGCCAGAAGTGCTTATTTTCAGCTTGGCCACCGGGGACATAAACACGGTCGGCAAGGGTTTGGCCAGAAGTGCTGATTTTCAGCTTGGCCGCCGTGAACATAAACACGGCCGGCAAGTGCTCGGCCAAAAGTGTTGATTTTCAGCCTGGCCGCCGGGGACATAAATACGGCCGGCAAGTCCTCGGCCAAAAGTGCTGATTTTCAGCTTGGCCGCCGTTAACATAAATACGGCCGGCAAGTCGTCGGCCAAAAGTGTTGATTTTCAGCTTGGCCGCCGGGGACATAAACGGGATCGCCAAATGACTGGCCAGCAGTGCTGATTTTCAGCTTGGCCGCCGAAGACACAATCATGGCCGGCAAGTGTCTGGCCAGAAGTGTTGATTTTCACTTTCGCCGCAGGGACACCCATAATCTGAGGCCGGATTCTCAAAGCGAACTTACGACGAAAAAAGTGCGTACGACATATTTGAGAGAAAATCCGTATTCTCGAAACGAAATTGTCGTAACTTTTGTGCAGGTTACGACAAAATCCTACGACACCTCCGAAGCTGTCTTACGCACTTTTTACGATCAAATCAACATGGCCGACAGCATCGCACGGTTACTTGGTCGCGACGACCAACGGACATTTATTTTTCTACGTGCTCTTCTCGCGCGTCCCGACTTCAAGCAGCAAGAAAAAAGGAAGTAGTACTTGAAACCGACCACGACGAACATGAACGCTGGATCCACAGACACCCGGGAAAAGCAACAAAGGCAACGATCCCACCCACCAAGCGAGCTCGGCAGAATAGGCCTAGCAGGCACTCCGACCGCTCCGACCTGTTCCGGCGCTGCATTGCTCCGACGGTCCTTGGCCAAGACCGTCTGCCCACGACCGGCTCGCTTGCTGAATGGAATATGCCCGCGCGACCCTTGTGGACCCTTCCCGTATGCATAGTTTGATCGCTGAACTCAATTTCAGAGGTCAATCTCTTCCCCTCGTCATCTCGATCTCCTTGTTTTCCGAGGCAGCGGTGACGAACGCTGTCGTCGAAAAGGGACTCTCATTGATTCTATCTTGTTTTGTGTGATATAGAGCTCAATAAACACCGTATGGATTACCTTCGCAACACGGTATGTACACTTTGTTATTAGTATGCCATTTTTATTTTGACACGGCGCTACGTCACTGTCAAGCTATAACAGTTCGTGGTAGCTACGCGATGACGGTCATACCTTTCTTTGCCGAGTGTCATGTCAGTATCGAGTTGCAATCGTAAAAGATCGGTCCCGAAGCGCTTGCCAAGACGCGGTCTAACAGAGCGAATTCAGCACTTAGAACGCTCGCGTCCGCTCCGAGTATGAACAGGTATTTGCGTGGCTCTTGCTGACACTCTCGTAGTTCAAACGTATCTTTTTTAACGTCGGCTCGCTCCTGCATTTCCGAGGCCGCGAAAAACGCCGCGGCTATTGGTTTCTATCTATGTCGATTTGCAAACGACTGGCACGGCGCTTTTACCAACAATGACAGCTAGGTGTGTTGACTTCGTAGCAGTCAACGAAGCGTTTAAATCGTGTTAGCGTCGATATATCACTGCACGGACACGAACCCCAGTCAAGCGGTGGTGGAAAGGCCGCCTGTGTTTATCATAAACAGCTTGAACACTACACATTTACACACAGACGGGACAGGACATACACAGGGCTGACTATCAACGAGTAGTTACACTCTAAGAAAAAAGATGGTCTCAAAGGACTAACGGCGGCATTTGGACCTCTCAACTCCCATTCGCTCCCCGAAGAGACCCTCTGGTTCGAGCAGCGTACCGTGCGCAAACGCTGAGGACTAACTGCACTCGACCAGGACTAACAGAGGGGCGGGGGAGCAAATGCAGCGAGAGGCGCGCGGGAGCAACAGTGCGGGAGCAAAAGACGCGGGGACAAGATGGCGGTGCCTGCTGCATCGCCGATGGCCAGCGTTAGCGACGCACTTACTGTTTCGGAACGCAGGGGAGGTATCCACAGACAATCATAGCATCAAAAATTGCAGGAGGGGCCATGTTTAATGGTTGGAGCTCACTTTATAACGATCGTAGCCTCTGTTCCAGCACGTCGTGGAAGTCAGCGCTGACTCGAGCGCCGCCATTGTTGATGCACTGGCCATGCGGCTTTTGACCGTTGTCCTGGCGTTCTTCCCCTTTGCATGCTTCGAAACGTGCTTTGAAAGCGTTTATATTTTCTTTTTGGTTTAACTGGGATGAAAATAGCCGCATAGAACGTTTTAAAAACGTTTCCAAAGACATAAAAAAGTTCCTTCTGTGTTTATTTTTCATTTTGTATTCTACTTGTTTTTGATTTTTTTTTTCGCAAGAGACGATGCGGTTGCCACGGAGACGCGCATGCGCATAGTGGGGAAGCTATGTGGGGAACCGAGAACATGGCTCCTGGGAGCCTATGGGGACGCAGTTTTATAAACTGTCACAAATAATTACTGTTGTGTACCCTTACTTCTTAGTAAGAGATACACTCCTTGGAAAGTTTAGCAACAATATTGGAGAACAATATTAGTGCGAAAGCAGCACCGAATTTGTAACATCGCTCACGGTTGACATGGTCACTGACAAAACGACTCCTTTCATTTGATCAGTATAAAAGTCGCATGGGTAGCTTTCGGTGTTGGCGACTGAATTAGCGTGGGACAATAAAGAAAACAAAATTGAATTAGTGCGTCATTGTGTGTGTGATGAGTGTCAAAAGATCTAAACCAGCGATAACATTTTTTTTCAATTTTGAATTTGACGTTGACTAGCGCCACCTAGGTGTGTGAGGGCGCAATTTAGTAATAAATGATGTAAGGGCGCAACATTTAGTCCCAGTGGCCTAAATGCAAGGGTGCAAAAGATGGTCCTGGAGGTTCAACTTTGAGGGACTAACGTTAGGGGAGCAAAAGTTGCTCCCGTTACAGTTGCTCCCCTCGGGAGCAATGGTTGTGTCAGCGTATATGCTCCTTGAGGGAGCAAGTCACGCTCCTTTTTTCTTAGTGTGTAGCCTGTGTTTGTTATTAAAAATCCACGTGCTCCGAACTATGCCGTCTCTCCGATTGGTTGTTCGTGTTGCCGAAGGCGCCGTCGCCATAGCAACAGCACCGGAAGTCGTCGTTTCTCCGTGAAAGGTCGTAACTTTCCTCCTCTCACTTAAGAACGCGTTTGTGAATACCGTTCTCGCCTCATCTTACGATGATCGTAACTTTACGAACTTCGTAGGTAAGTTGTCGTAGGTAAGAGGTTTTTTATGAATCTGGCCT
>JAZHYW010018799.1:0-32751 GCA_037355805.1 Ixodes ricinus | reverse complement strand
GTTACGTATTGCTTTTACTATATTACTCTATCAATGCAGCGCGAACCGCGTTGGATTTAGAAGCATTGGCTATCTGGGCAGCGAAATAATTTGCCCACCTACAAGGCTCTTCTAGCCGTTGGTTCATTCCCATAAAGAAGAGTAATGGGGCACGCATCCGCATTTTGTCTTACTCACAACGTTGTCGACCGAGAAACTCCACCATCATGCCGCTAGTGAAGAGCAGCGGCGTAGCTCACACAACGGATAATTTTAAATCCGCATGATTTTCACGCTGGTGTTCAACAGTCGTGAGCAGCGATACAGTGCCGATGCATCGCTGCTAGACCGACGACTCAGCGCGGCCTCAGCCTCGCATCGCTGTCTCGTCAAGCGCATATTTGAGGCTGCGCTGTTTGTCTGGACATGCCTTTAGCCTTTGTTCTTATGCGACAACCTACCGGGAGGTCTGCGCGAGAAGAGCGCGAGACGTAGGAGCCGTCTCGTTGACTCCACTGGGATGACGTTATGGCGATGCCACATGCTCCCAGTGCTTGGTAATGCAGGTATAGCTGCAGCACATAAATATCTTCCCACTGTCATGTAAAGAGCTGTGATGCTTTCGACGGTGATCATTAACATTCAATCCATTCTGTCCGACGAAGCTTCGGGACAATAAGCAGTAAGAGATCCAGTAATTTTTAGGATACGGAAAGAACATCACATGCGATGTACAAGGTACAAGTGGCCAGACGAGATAGTTTTTAGCACGTGACTAGAGCCATGTTTTATGTTTGTTTTTTCTAGAGCTTTTTAGCATGTTATGAGTCAGCTCTTATGCGCTCTGGAAGCGCGAGCGGCTAGACTTAACTGCCTTTACTAGGGCACTTTCTGCCCGAGCCGCTCGTGCAGCCTCTGAGGCTTCATCCATTAGCGGCGAGATGTTTTGGTGGCGCCCTCCTATGGTTCCCCCTTGTGACGTCATTACCTTGCGAACAACAAGTTCGATGGTGTTTGTAAATAGCATGGTGGAAGCTTGGAAATCATTGCGCTCTCAAAGAAACACTGCCAACACCGTCAAAATTGAAGTTCTTTCATTCCTCTTATTCCGTCGATGATAAATCCCCTTTCCGACGTCATAGTCAGCGTTCGGCCAATCGTGGAAGGCCGACCACAGCGACGCTTTCGGTCGTGCACGGGGCTAATAGCAGCTATATCGCGCTTTTTAGAATACGCTGCTAGCAATAGTCCATGCTAAGGTGAGACAAAATATTAGAATGTGAACCAGGTGACGCCGTTCACGCATTCCAAGTATTCCAAGAGAGTGCCTTCATACACACGCGCGCTTTTGCTTGATTGGTGACGTCTCAGCTATTTTCCCGCCGAATCGTTCTTTTGCGCATTTGGAAGTGCGCCCAATCCGGTGTCACTCAGCTCGAGCAAGTACCTTTGGCTAATGCATAGACGCCATTCTACCGCCCAAGTCAATCACCGAGTGCGAGAGAGCGTCACGCGCTGGCACAATCAGGGCAACAATGGATGTGTTCACCTGGACACAGACAGACATGTAGGCACCCTACATTCTAAAGAAGAAAAAAAAAGCTGTATGACAACAGGTGTGCTGATGTCACCATGCAGAGATAAGAGACGCCCGCCCTAGCGGTGGCGGCAGGAATCTTGCACGATTGATAGTCTTGCGGCGTTGAGTCTGGCCGATTTAGGGCGTCAAATTTTTAATGCGAATAGCATTCTTTGGATACTTCACGCACTTTTCGTCTATGTATCTATCTGTCTATCTATCTATCTATCTGGCTATCTAACCTCTTACGCCGCGGGTCGATAAATAAATAAAAAAGACCGGCGCCGGCTGGGATTCGAACCGTTGACCCTTTGATCAGCAGGCAGACGCGCTAACCACAGAGCTATGAAGGCTTTTTTTTTTTCCAAGATTTTTATTAAAAGTCTGTCTATTTACAAAGTTTTAAAATGATCACATTGGTTGCCATACACCTATCATGTCAGTGAGCTCTGTTTAACAGGCGAGGACCGCGATTCACACACAAATTCAAAATGTAACTCGCTCAATCATTTCTCTGTAGCGTCACATGCACCCCAGTCGCTCGCGCAGTGGCCCGGGAATTCTTATTTACCATGAGCCTTCAGAGCGCGGTTGTGCAAACGCGTTCAATTAGCGACCAACATTCAAGCCCTTGTTGCTCCGTCGCCTCAAGAAGGCTGCTCACGTACAGAAAGCCGTCGCAGAAGTGCTGCCACGCGGGCTTGGATCCCTCTCGGACCTCCAAGTGATCCGTAGTGCCGGCGGCTCCCATGCCCTACTCCGCGCACTGTCGCCGACAGAGCTATGAAGGCAGTCATTCAACGCACTCTAAACGGTTGTTTATATCTTTACCATAGGACGCGCTTTACAGCGCTGTCACAGCTACCGGTGCGCGCGCGTTCCATGCACGAGGGCTCATTCCGCTCTCGTCGGCTGAGCACTGCCGCTAGCTCACCCTCTCCGCGCTCGGGAGAGGGTGATGTAGCGGCCGTGCTCAGCCTCACGAAAGCGGAATGAGCCCTCGTGCATGGAACGCGCACGCACCGGTAGCTGTGACAGCGCTGTAAAGCGCGTCCTATGGTAAAGATATAAACAACCGTTTAGAAGTACCGTTGGTTGAGACTAGCTGAGACGCCAGAAAGTCTGGTCGGTACCATTTTGAGTGTTTGTGCGTATGGCGCGTGCTTTGCTCGCCTTCCTAAGTGACACAAACGCACGTGCTGGGCTGCGGAGATCGTGCGCAGGGCTGTGAAAGTGTCAACAAATTTAGAATCGCCTCAAGAGTGGGCTGGCGTATCTAGAGTGTGCCGGCCGCCTGACGAACGCGCATAACTCCGCACCGTTTGATGCTATTCGCATTAACGTAGATAATCATTCCCAAAGGATGGGTTCTGCTGATTTTTTTCGTTCCTCTTCTTACAAAAAATTAATATGTTTAATTTAGTGTCTTATTTATTCTTATGCATACTATAAAATACATTAAAAACTCAGATAAAACTTATTGATAATTTTGTAATGGTGAGAACTCAGCAGAATCAAGAAAGCTAAGCCAAGGTATCCATAAATAGTGAAAGGCGAGGTGTAGTGAGCTTGTTCCAACCAAAATTAGAGCGCCACTGTTTGTTCTGACCTTCAGAGCAAGAGGCCTATGTGTGTCTTCTCTGTGTCTTAGTCTTTGCGAGATGGAGGTAAGAAAATCCACTGGGAGTCGCGAGAGGCTCTAAAGCAAACTATGCGAAGCGCAAGTTCGTCTGCTGTCACAGGGGATGCCTTGATGTCAGGACTCCAAGCTCTTATTCGCTGATAAAAAGAGGGAAGACCTGAAGGCCTCAAGCATTGAGGTCTACCCGCTATCTTTCCAATCAAAACCAATCAGAAATCGACGCCGTTTTCATGTTACCATAACTCCTGCGCAAGACGCAGGCGACTGGCTCTCCGAACGAACTTCTTTGAAAGTCTGGTGCAGAATGACTGAACATTTTACTAATAACTATAACTCCGTTCACACTTCAGCTGCAACGAGAAGCTCCGCACTAAGGCGAGCTCGCTGACATCCTCCGTACTTTGGTTTCGCGTGATAGCAAGGGCAGAAAGCTCGCGCTGAAGGCGGAGGCTTTCGTCTCTACTTAAAGGCGTCGTGTAACGATATCCACTCATTTTTGTTTTCACTTTACACGAGTTTATTGACACTAGTGTGACCCAAAGGGTACTCGCACGCAACTCCAGTGGCTAAGAAATTATTTTGTTGCAGTGTATATTAAGGAACTATTGCGGACGTTATTTTGTTTTTAATATCTCTTTTGCAAAACTTGGTGACGTAGCTGGGGGATCGCAGTATCTCCCAGTAACGGTATTTGAATGCGGCCCAGAGATTGACCCCAGCATTGCGTGAGCATTCGATTTGGGCTCGTGATAAATATAGCTCGACAAGCATTCGGCTATACTCTGTTTCACCTTATGATGTACCGCAGGAAAGGCTACAAGCGCGAGCTCCTTGCTCTGGGGCGCATCTCGGTGGCACAAGATCTCGTGAGTTAAGAGCTGCTGCCAACGCTATGAGCTCGCGCTTCTAGGCTTCACTACGGTACAGCATAAGGTGAAACGAAGTATAGTGACACGTTCCCAATCGCTGCAATGCAGACAATAGCCAAACCACAACAATGCTTCAAACACAGCGCGCGTCATATGATTTGCCAACCCCAGCACGTGGCTATGATTAACATTGGCGGACCATAATCTGATACAAATCCCGTGACCACTTATTCTGGCTTCGAGTTGAGGGGGTGAACGACACTTGTTTTACTTTTATTTTTTCTGCGATTTTTCTTGCGTCTGGTAAAAACCGAGCGCGTTTCACTGTTCATTAACGACAGGCGTTTCTTTTAAGCGGCATGTGCGCAAAATTCAGAAATAGTTGTCCCGCTGATTTAAAGGCTGGTTCACATTGCCTGATTTTTGTTTCGTTAAGTTACGTCACGAAATATTACGTGAAAGTCGCCGGGAACTCTGTGCTTCATATTAAGCTAGGCTACCAGTTCAAGGAGTAAACATGACAGGTGACACTTGAGACATGAACGTTTCGGTGACTTATACGGAAAGTACATGAACGTAAGAAACTGGGGCAGTGTGAATAAGCCTCAGGGTGAACGAAATTTACACCGTACCCGCTGCTCAATGTCGTCAGAACCAACGCCGTGGAACGTGCATATAGCGCGAGCAAATAGCTTTGAGTAAGGCTCGCCCTTCACGAGGGCTCGTAGAGCCCAGTCGCCCAGTTTCAATCGAACTCAAGGAGTTCGTGCCTGTGTTCGCCGTTTGGCATATTCCAGAGCTTCAAACATAAGGCAGAGTGCGAGAAGGGGCTTACAAAGCCGTTTCTTACAGCGTCTATTCTAGCTTAGGAACACCAAGAATGATAAAAATATTTAGAGAACAAAGCGAGGTCATCTTTACTAGTGTTAGTACAGCGAGCTAATCTTAAGCGAAAGACTGATGCATCGGTAATTCCCGACGAACGTGCCTATAAGTGTAACGACCATTATGGTTTTGTCCTGAAGCGAGCGATTCAGGGTGCTTCCACATTTGTTTCCCTTAGGGGCCTCTCGAATTCTGTATAAGGGGCGATCGCTAACCAAAATCTTCGCTTGGTTTCGGCACATACGCACTAGAGAGCCCCCAGTTTTTTAGGGGCCCCGTAACGCTTGGGCCCCTATTTTAAAAATTACCTCGTTTTTATTATAACCACTCGCCGGAATTAGCAACATAATGAACACGTGCAGGATTTCGGACATTCTATGGACTTGGCTGTTCCAGTCATGACAGCGATTCGACACGAGCCATTCCTCTAGTTCTCTTGATGTCTCGATGGCTCCGAGGCAAAGCGCGGGCCTACGCTCCCCAGGTGGAGGGTCGAAATGGCGGCCAAGGTTTCAGCAATCTGTCGGAGGCTTATTGCAGAGAAGGCGCCATGTAACCGATTTTTCGGTTGCACATAAAAATGTCCCCAGGTGATCGAAAGTTATGATCAAACCTCCGCGTGCCAGATGCCCGTTGATGGGTTGGCACGTAATCCTCCCCCCCCCCCCCCAGATTTGATTTGACTTTACTCAGGTTGTCGTGTTGAGGCCAAGCAGAGTGTTCTTCGAGTGGCTGTGTCCAATATATAAGCTGATTTGGAACGTCACTATCGTCGGGTAAATTACGAGACTTTGACATAATTGTAATGTCGGTTACTACATCGTAAACTCTTAGAAACAAAACCAAGGAGTGCGCATTTACCATTAAAATTACAAGGCGACAAGTTTGGTTCCTTTCAAAGGCGTTGAATGCGAGTGTATTTGAGTCACTCTGGTGCCAGAAAGCTAGTTTAAAGGGATTATACGGAAACACCTTTGCGACTTATAATTTCTCGTGGCACATGCAATGACAAGAATAAAAAATAAAATCCCCAGTTCTTACCTTCCACTTTAGCGTCTGAGGGTTATCGTAACCCAGACCAAATCGTTTATTGAAGTTATACCCGAATAGGGTGTGCTGGGGATTCATAGGATACAGCACCTTTGCACACCTGTTAAATAAAAAAACGTGATTGGTATAAACGTTTAATGTTCGTTTCGCGCAAATGCATGGTGTGTCTGTTGAAACACTAGACAAATACCCGGGACACTGTGCCACAGAAACACTTTACTTAGGACTAATGAGCTTTATCTCCAAGGTTATAGTTGCTGTCAGAGTATATTGGTTTAAAGTTGACATCTTTCTGCAGCGCCAGATAAATGTAAAACTTCCAGATATAAGCCAAAATGCAATGTATTAAGGCCTGTTCACACAGGACAATTTCTTACGTTACGTTAAGTTACGTTATGTACAACGCATCCTAGGCACATTCCTATAGGGGCGTCTTCTAGCGTTACGTTATGAGCGCTTACGTCGAGCTACGACGTTGAGTTACCGTGGCAACCAAGAACACAAATCTAGTCGTATTGTAAAATAAGGAGTTAAGCTCCGTTCATCTTTTTGTTATGAATTCTTGCGAGCATTTAAGTTGGGCCAAAAAAGTGTGAAGAATCGCAGCGCCCGCGGCTTGTCCACCCGAGCAGGCTAGCTAGACAGGCAACACTGACAGACATGGCTGCCTGCTAACTGACTACCGGACAGAAGGTAGTAGCGACCATTTCCGCACATTTCACAACAAGTCTGCTTCGAGTTGATAGCCCAGATGTGCTGCATGCACTTTTCGTGCAGTGTATTGAGGCTTATATTGTCCAATCTGGTAGCGACGTAGACCGGGCGCTCGTGGAACGAGCTTCCGCCGCAATGCTGCTCGGATCTCGTCGAAGGTGTCCCTGTCAAGAATGAATTCATGTCCCTCGCCAATCGAAAAAAGCGTTCGGCGATTTTCACCACCTCGTTCGAGATTTTTGCTGGAGAACGGGAGCGACTTTTCCGAGTATATAAGATTAACGTGGCAAACGTCTGAATCTCAATAACGATCGCTTACGAGCCGAAACCGGCCACGCACGAAAAAACTAGACGCTGTTTTTTTTTTTTTGTTGTGCAGATTGGACCAGCTTGTTTGGTTTAAACTTCAGAAAGAGATGACTTCCTGGAGGAAGCCGATCCACCAGTTGAGTGGCTTTCATTGAGTCTCCGGTAAGCCAGGACACTTTAATACCAAGGACATTTATTACATTCAGGACTTTCCGAAAGTACAATCGAGAGAAATATGAGCTTCAACAATCAAATATGCATTTGCTGATCCTGTGGCTCCAAAAAGCATTAATATTTTTAGACTAATGATTGTCCCCAGCGTAGCACATTCCTTGACCATACTCTGCGGGACAGTGGCATTGCGGACCCAAATTTTTGAAGCGAGTTCTGGTGACTGCTTCGGCGGTGCCACTGGGGCCAACTGCGGAGACAACGCCGGATCAGGTGACTTTAGCCGGAAGGACTGGGCTGCTGAGCCACTCCCTCCTATGCGAGCAGCACCTCACAAATGTGTGCTGGTTCAAGCACATTGTCGAGGGAGTCCTAAAAGCAAGAGAGACATTGCTGCACTGAACTTAGGAAAAGTTGCTTCAAGACAATACACTCACGTTGCCCTGATTCATATGACACCTCTCCTCAGTGAGGTCCCCAGCAGAAGTACCATTGGGGACATAGGCCACCATAAATATAGACGCACATTCAAACACAAAGTGAAAATAAAACACTATCCATACTTTAGTTATGACTGTGCATGAAATGCACGGAACTAGGCACACGCCAGTGAATGTATAACTGTATTTTTTCTTTTTAAATTGAGACGAAGAGACGTTCTTACATAACGATGATGCCTGCCTTTTCACATACCTCTGACCTCGCTATTGCGGGGTCAAAAATACTGCAGACACTAAAAGGTATGTAAAAAAGCAGGCAGCACTGATATTTAACGAAGGCTGTTCGTCTTAATTTGGCAACTTAAAATATGACTGATTTGTTTTCGTGAAATTCGCTGCGGTTCTCGTCTAGAACTAAGGCCCGCAAGACAATCGGCATAGCTGACCCTGCCACTAGGGTCAGTGATGCCGATGGTCTTGCGGGCCTTGGTCCTAGACGAGAACGCAGCGAATTTCACGAAAAGCGAATCAGTCATATCTTCAGTTTCCAATAGAGCATTGTGCAGAACGAATGGTTCCCTGTGCGATGTACCTGGTCATCTAAGAACCTAAGATACGAATAAAAATTCCAGCTGTGCCGCCTTACGATAAATATCCCAGCACCGCTGTAGCCACAGCAGTTTTTTAATACCCGGCCGTACTTTGTTTCTTTTTCCACTGGTCGAGGTTTTTTGCAGGAATCATTTCTGTAATAAAATCCGAAATTATTTCCATGCGTTAGTTCAAATTTTTAGAGTATGAGTAGGGGTGTGAAAATGTGGATGTTTTTAGAACAACGAACCGAATTTGATTATATTCGGGTATTGTTATTAATCGTTATTTCGTAAAATTTTGAATATTTTATAATAAATTTCAAAGGGGTGGCGCCGGGTTTCAGCACTTAGCAGCCGCGCTTCTCGCAAACCATGCGTGCCTTAACATGTCATAAGCAGTTCTTGGCAAGATCATCTTGAACAATATAATCTGTGTCTATTTGAACGGTGTTGTTTTATTCATCATATACTTAGGTTTCAATGTGCACTTTCGCACAAAAATGCTTTTGGAAACTTTTGGGAATGTAGCAGCTTGACGTTTATGTCAAGAAATTAAAGTCCACTATTATAGTACCACCGATCAATTTGAGCAAAGTAAAGACGAAAAATATAAAAAAAAGAAAAGAACATTATGGTGTGGAAGTTTTGGGACTGCTAAGGCAATATTTTTATAAAGTGCATTGTGTTTGGCGATGAAATTCTGCTGTATGGTCGGAGAACCTAAATGTCGCATTCGTACCGAGGAATTCTTTTCGTTTTCAAGTAAACTTGAATTCTTACGCTTTTGTGCACTTTTCTAGGCAGTCCACTCTTCTATGCTATTATTTTCTATTTTCTACGCTATTAAGGAATGTAAAAATATACACAACCAATTGAAACGCCAAGTAGATTAATAGTTTTTAAACAAAAAGTATTGTTTTGAAATCAAATTTGCTAACAATGTTTTTTTCATTAATGCCTAAATATCTTCCTGATTTCTTTGGTATTTTTTTATCAGGATAAAATACACACTTGCCAAGGTCTCTAGCTTTTTAGTGTTTCTATTTTGATTTAATATGTAGTCTGCTGTGTATAAGAAAAGTCGTATTTTACATTTCTATTTTGTATTTTCGCTTTAAAAACCATCTTAACTTGACTCAAGAATGGTTCGCAATATAACGAAATAATATATATAAGCATGGCGCAAAAACTAGGTGGTGGTATATAAATTTTGTTTCACTCTTCGATTAAGTCACATCGAAGGTTCTACCTGGAATCATATTCAGAATGCGTTCGGGTAGAAATTAAAGCTACAGATTTCTTTGATTACCTTATTTAAACTACTATTTTCCACCGCTATGCTATCCTTCAATTATTATTGAACATCTTGAAACGCTGAAACATAAAGTAAACTTCGATAGGTACAGAGTTCAAATGTACGGAAGTTTTAACCTCCTGAAATAGATTGGTCATTGAGCGTTGTAATCGGTAGCGACTTAATCACGTCAAATAATGCTGATGGGGTGTATTCTTTTAAAAGAATGTTGTGGGCTGAATCACCTGACAGTTTTGAAAACTCCGCGGGTAATATTCTTGACCAAGTGTTATCAAATATCCCAATCGAATCAATTAGTTTTTTTTACCCTCTAGTACAAATGATTGGATATCATCCCCCTCACAATGATCAAATAAGGATTCCAAAAAAGTTGCAAGTATTAAACAGACCCACTGCTTCTAGTTACCCCTAAAGGAGATTATTTGGGAACGCATAAATACCTTCATTATTATATCTGGAGCGCTATTCTTGCAATAGAGGCCAGCTATATTGCAACAGAAGAGTTTATTGCAGTGGCGCAATATCACGATTAGCGTTTCGTTTCAAAACGCAATTCTCAAGTTTCCATTTACCCGGACTTATTTTCCATAAGTTTAAAAATGCATCTACAAAATTATCATTTTCACAAAATATTAAAAGCAGGCACTAGCTTCTGGTACAATAAATTTTGTATTTGGCGTTTTCTCGTGAAACAATTGTACTCCCGTGAAAAGAGTTATATCTTGATTACGTAAAGCGCAGTCGAAACCGCCGCCCTGAAATATTCTGGAAGTTTCCAAAGCAGCACACTCGTAACAATGCATATGAAATTTTACTGCGGGATTGTTCTAATAGAAACACTTAGTTTTTTCGTCCCCACCACAGGTGGCAGATCGTTTTCCGGCTATTTTAGTCAATGCTACACAGTTGGTCAGCTAAATATTTAACCTATTGACAAAAAGTTAACTGTCGGGATGTTTCATCGGTTTGAGAGTAAGTATGGATCACATTGCAGGAGGTATCAGAAAGCTTAAACCGAAGCTTTTTTCTAGAGCCCATTGTATTCCGAGCTTTATGATCAAAGGTTGTGATATCTTGTTTGCACCGATTTTGAAACACATTTTCAACTTGTCAATTCGCTCTGGTGTGTTCCCATCCTTATGGAAGAAAGAGGTTGTCGTGCCAATATCAAAAGGGGGCGATTCATCGTTTGTAAGTAAATATCGGCCAGTTTTCTTATTGTGTGGCTTTTCCAAGGTGTTTGAAAATGTTATTTTCCAAACGAAGAACTCAATACTTTCATAAAAAAATAAAGAACTGCGCAGCACGGCTTTATTACAGGACGGTCAGTTGAAACCAACTTGTGCTCCTTTTTACATTTCGGTGCACCAATTGTCACGAACAGAGGGCAGGTAGATGCTATTTATATTCTTATGTCTAAAGCATTCGATAAACTTTATCATGAGCTATTGGTCCACAAATTATCGTTGTAGGGTTGCTGTTCTGAACTACTTCGCTGGTTTAAAAGCTATTTGTCAATTTGTCTGACTTGTGTTGGAATTTCTAGTGTTCCTTCAAAACTATGTTACTCAACTTCATATGTCCGCCAGGAGTCTATCCTAGGGCCTGTTATGTTTCTAATATTTCTTAAAGATCTAGCCTAATGTGTCAAAAACGCTGATCTACTACAGTTTGCGGATAATATTAAGATTTTATGCGCGTTCTTACTCCTCTCGTTTGCAATGCTGTTCTGCACGAAGTGAATAACACACTCCATTGGTTTTATCTCCTAAATCTTACAAAAACTAAGGTTCTTTCTTTGAGCAGACAACACACTGTTATGCATTTCACTTTTTACTAACTCTTTGGGAGAAACTCCAATCGAACGCGTGACTGCAATGAAAGGTATTTGTATGTGCCTTGATAGCTCATTGTAATTCAATGCTCATGTTTCCTTCATTGTTGGCCGTGCGATCAAAACTTTTGGTATTACATCTCGTATAACTCAAACGTTCAGACGCCCACCTTGTATGATTTGTGTTTGTGCTTTAGTTCGTTCATTGCTTGAATTTGCTTTATGATTTGGAATTCGATAACACGCACGCAGTATTTAAGCATTGAATCAGTGCAAAAGATATACACATTTTATACGACAGGAACTTTCATCGTCGTTTGTATTATGATTTCGAATTTCTTCTTAATAGTGTTTTATTTGAGACTTTGTCAAATAGGATGTTCGAGCGTGATCTGATTTTTTTTGCACAAGGTGGTAAATGGTTAGACTGATGCTTACGTACTTCTATATTCTGCCAATTTTCATGTTCTTTGTCACTTTACAAAAAGTTTACTGTCTCACGCTCAATAAATGTCTAAACTCTTACCACTGCACCGCTGCTAATGTGATTCAATAAAATCACATCTTCTAGCTTTAGGCATTTTTACAGATCTCCAGTTTTTCGACTGAACGTGGCAAGTCAAGTTGAAAGTTAAAACTGTATTGCATTTTGTGTGAAGTGTGCCTTCTATTTGTTATCATCTTAATTTGTAGAGATGGTGCTCTGTTTGTGTTGTGTTTCTTCTTTTTATCTTGAGTGTGCCAATGTGAAGACCCGCGAGTTTGTTTTTGGAAACATAATATAAACAATATTATTATAATTATTAATATTTATATATTTGGCAATCCATGGCATGCAACTCGAATTGTTTAACGCGGTTTATTAATATAAAATTTATTTATTTTTTTGTTATTCATGTAACTCTTGCAATGATTGTCACTGGAGGTCTGCGAAGCAACTAAGCGTTTTCAAAGTCTACAAATTGGAATTGCCTTGTTTAATCTGGAATCTAAAGACTCCACAAAAGGGTGCGCTACAACGTCATATTTCAAGAATGTGGCAGGTTACTGGTGCACTAAAGAGGTTTCAAATTATTTCAGACACACTGTTAACACTTCCTCATTTATTGACTTAGATCTAACCTGCCCAACATAATGAAACCACGAGTGTCATCTAATAATGTGATTAAAATGAGTTACAAGCGCAAATGTTGAACTTTCCTTAACATCTATTATTTTCTAGAAACCGTAGTAAAAATAGTTTGGTTTCTCGGGAACCTCAATCATTGCTTCTTCGTATGTCAAATAAAGAGGGTCATGAAACAATATCTGTTTAAAATATTCATGAATTTCGATAGGCGTACTGGTCGTAGTCTGGATTAAGTATACTCGCACAGATCTCCACTGATTCAGAAGCTTCATTGTCGCGGTGAAATCGCGAGGTAAAAAGGAACTATTTATTTTAGTCTTGCCTACGCAAATTTGTGTTGTCGTAATTGTGAGACTGAAACCATCCGCTTGACGACAGTCGAGTTCGGCCCATAAAAAAATGAGGTTTGTGTATCTTTATACAACCTAGAACAGTCTGCCTGAACGATCGATCCCAGCAGTAGAGGAAAAATTCAGCCAGTGCAGTACAACCGCGTGCTGGGGTCTTTCACGTGCATCACACAGTAGTGATTTCGGCTTGTGAATTGGACACGAGAATTGCATGAGTACTCCACTTTGCTTTGTAACAATCAATACCTCGAAGAACACTCGAGGTTTTGCTCGAAAACAGCGACTGCGGTGATGAGAATCTACGATTTCGAAAATACCTGGTGCGCAGCACGCGTTTTCTGCATTTTTAACCCTACCGTTTGGCAATGATTAACGTTGGCGGCAAAGAATTGGCACCAGGCAACGTGGCCGCTTCTTCTGCCTCCGAGTTAAAGGCATGAACGATGTTTAGATCTTTTTTTTTTTAATTTTTGCGTCAATTCTCATTGCCTTGAAAAAAAGTCTTTGTTTTAGTTTATTAGCATTAGGAAGTGATTCTACGCAATATTTGGCGAAAGTGAAAAATCGTTTCATAAATTCTGGAGATAAATTCCCTGTTTTATTTTGGATCAGCTTTATGCCATTTTATCAAGACGTCCATGCTTCAAACCACAACGGCGCAGCTTCAACCTCCGGCTACCAAAGATTATAAGAACTATTTTGGGCAGCAAATGAATAATGCGCAGAACTTCTTTTTTTTTAGATTGCACTAGAACAGTTTGTGAAGGTCAATCAAAAGCTTAGTTTCGGAACCTGGCTGTGATTTTCAAATTTATACATATTAGGTTCGCCACAATAAATCCTTAAATAGTACAGTGTAAAATATCTGTTGTCATTGTGCGTCGTTGACTTTTGTAAGAGGTTTCAGGTAAGTGTGTGGCGTTGTGGATATTCCCTTATATTATTTACGCAATCATTTGCATTGTGTTATATCTGTGCTCGTGTAAAAATTACACAGCGATTCGTGTTAGAATTTACAGGCTAGCAGTCTTATCACATTGCCATATCATTGTGAGCGCAAACGCGTTTAATGACCGGTTAAGGGGAATTCAACCGCTCGTCACTCAATGGGCAAATTTCGCTACACAAACCTGAGTTTCAGGAATGCACGATAGTATTCATTCTTTTGGGGGTTACTTATGATAACGTAATGAAGGTTGTACGGCCCTTGGATTTTTCTTTTAGAGCGCTGAAGATTTTTAATAAAATCCAGAAATATGACCGTTTTGACTGTTTTTAGCGCGTTTTGAGTCATTTTTGAAAATACAATTATTTAGAAGACAAACGAGACAAAACGCTTGGCCGTACGTACTAGGGGTGCCTCTAATCTTAATTTTAAGACCATGACGAGAAAGCAAAATATTGTTGTATTTGCGTATTTGTGTAAATAAAATCACCCTGTTAATTTTATTTCCAACTTGTTAAACGAGATGGCGACACTAGTACTAAATGCCTCAAACCGGAGATTTTCTTGCTGTTGCTGTTGTTGTTTTTCTCTCGAGCTCGAATTCGACCGCGATGTCTCGTTGCTCGTGGATCGGTAGCACGTGTAGCGAAAGCTCACGCCGTAAAGCTCACTGATCGTGGATTCAATCCACCGCCTCTGCCCGTTTCAATCTGGATGAGCATCGTACCGGCGATGCTGTCATGTATCCCTATTGCCGCATTGCGTGATGCACGTTACAGTTGTCAGACAAGCAGTGGTATACTGCACTGTCTTTCATCTCCAACGAAGACACCAGATGCCCTTAGAGCTGGTTTCCCGCTGTATAAACATAGACACAACAGAATTACAATTGATGGCTCCGTTGGTCGGCACTTTTTGGTCGTTGCAAAAAAGTGTAACTAGTCATCAGCTGACTCCTAGCGAAAGGCCTGATAAGGCTCTGAAGGCGATACTTTTGTTGATTCTTTTTTTTGTGTGTGTGTGCTATGTTAGCGCGCGTGGTCAAACGCTTGCATACGCTACAAGCGTGGCTCGTAAGATCGTGCAGGGTTGAACTGAGATATCCTAATATGTAGGGTGATGCCACCCTTTGTAGTACCCGATGCCGACAGCACGCGCTCACGGGTAAACTACAAATAAATCGACGAAAACAAAATGTCGCCATAGCACAGTCAGCGCCACAAACACGTGCCGGGACACGCTCTTTCACGCGCTTCTGAACAAAAAAAGAAAATTAGAAGTGTGGAACAAAATGGCCAGATGTCTCCACCCTAAGCAAAGCGCACATGAAGGCACCCTACTAATATGTATTTGGAAATAAAAAAAAATAGTTGAATGAGTTGCAAAGAAGTTTAAAATACTTATTCCGAACAACATTTATTTTATGAAACGTTATTTGAGATATCTTCATTCTCTGTAGATCTTGTTTGGTGGCTAGTGGATATGAAAAACAAAAAAAGAAGCATGATTTTTTTATTATTTTGAACAATTACAATATATTTTCTTAACAAACAAACATGTGCTTACTCTGAGATGCAAATTTAATTTTGACGTTAACGTTTTGGCGCCCGAAATAAATTTTTTTTTGTTGTAAATTGAACACTTTCCAGTTTTGCGGATTACTAAGAAAACCAAACGGACCATTAATAGGTAGAAAATACGTTTCTACCTAAGGTGAGGCGTACGTCTTTTTGTTTTTTTTCTTCACCTTTCTCATTTTTAGGCAAAATCAAATTAACCCCTAAATAACTTTAGTGTCTTCATAAGTAACCTCGGGAGTTCACTATGCTATTGTCCGTTATAAACACCTCTTTCAACAGTGATCTTACAATGTCATGGTGGAATGAGGCGGTGCTACCTTACCAGTCTGGAAACAAATTTGGGGTGTGTGTATGTTTATACAGCCTAGAACATAGTCTGCCTCAACGGGCGACTTGTCTCCCAGCTGTAAATGAGCAATTTAGCCGGTGCAGTACAACCGGTAGCCTGGGGTCTTTAACGTGCATCACGCAATAGTGACACACGACCGCACGCCGGTACGATGCTCATCCAGATCAAAACAGGCAGGGGTGGGGAATGAACCCAGGATCCCTGGGTTATACAGCGCAAGCTTTCGCTCCACCTGCTCCGAGCTGGTGTGCTCTAGCCACATGTCTCTAGCCATGGCCACCGATCCTTTTTTTTTGAGCGCATTGCACTTAGGCCCCAGATCTCTGCCTTCGAGTGTGTTTGCGTAGTGCCACTGAATAAGCTACGCTTCAGAGTAACGACACTTGGCCATATTGTGCCGCTTAAATCTATGGTTGCCAGTTATCTGAAGCTTTATCTGAAATCACAGGAAACGCTTTTCCGTCCTCACAAAGCTTAAACAGTCCGCGACAGAGAAAGCAATATTACATGAGCTTCCTGACACCGAATCAAATGCTGAGGAAGTCGTACTTTTGAATCATGACGATCAGCAGTTGCGTCTGCTCTGCACAAGCCCCAATGGCGGAGCCCACGACAATGTCGGTGGACGGAGTGCCGATACGAAGCTATAGTCGGCCACCGATCTTTTTTCTTCTTTATTGCACTTGGCCACGGATCTCTCCTTCGATGTGTTTGCGTTTGTCTTGCAAGCGGCGTCAAATGCGCCAGCGCACGAGGCCCGTGTCTCGAGCGGCCCTTGCAGGCAGTTATCGGCACAGTACTGAAATAAGCGGCCCTTGGAAGCGAATGGCAGCGGAGCACCCGCTCCTCGCACGTGTCTTGCGTGTTTCGACAACAATGGTTGGCGGTACTTGTAAGCGTGAATTTTATCAAAGGAATTTAGTCTGCACTTGCCGGCAGCGCCTTCAACTTACGGAATTTACGAGGATAACTCGAGTGCAACATGGCTTTGTGTATTTGAGTGGTTCTTTTTCGCTGACAGGCAGACAGACGGAAAGTGTCCTTTCTTGCCATACCCGTTGCCAATCTTGTCAGCTGCTGTGCACTTGCGCGCGATTGTGGACAAGTAGTAGAGCCGCGCCACTTGCTTGGACAGAGAACTCGTTGGTGCAGTTTACGGGTGGGAAACGGTTGCTTCTTGTTGCTTTAGACTCGTCGCTCAGAAGTGTGGACCTCTTCGACGAGATCCACACCTCTGGACGTGCAGAAGTGTGGACCTCGCCACTAAATGAGCTATGCTTAGGGTCGGCACTCTGTTCCCCAATATTGCTGTGGGCGCCGTCATCTTGGTGCTTGTACAGAGCAGACGCAACTGCCGATCGTCATGATTCAAAAGTGCGACTTCCTCGGCATTTGATTTGGTGTTAGGAAGCTCATGTAATATTGCTTTGCTCTGTCGCGAAATGTTTAAACATTTGTGTAGGACGTAAAAGCGCTTCCCGTGATTTCAGATAAATTTTCAGATAACTGGCAACCATGATTTTAAGCCACAATATGGACAAGTGTCGTTACCCTGAAGCGAAGCTTATTTAGTGGCACTAGGGAAGATCATGGCGGAACAGCGCAGCACTGAGCTAGATTTCAGATGCCATGTTCTTCTATATATATAGAGCCACTAAATAAGCTACGCTTCAGAGTAACGACACTTATTAATATTGTGGCTTAAAATCATGGTTGCCAGTTACCTGAAGATTTATCTGAAATCATGGGAAACGCTTTTCCGTCCTCCACAAATGTTTAAACAGTTCGCGACAGAGCAAAGCAATATTATATGATCTTCCTAACACCGAATCTAATGCTGCGGAAGTCGCACTTTTGAATCATGACGATCGGCAGTTGCGTCTACTCTGCACAAACACCAAAATGTCGGCTCCCACAACAATGTTGGGAAACATAGTGCCGATACTCTAGCGCAGCTAATTTAGTGGCTCTAGTTCTTCCCAGAAGTGGCACGCGGCACGTGTCTCGAGCATTTCCACAAAAATGATTGGCGCCATTTTTCCCAGGATAGATGGGCTTTACTCCACACGGCCTGGGAGCGGGTTTGCAAACCAGAATTCAGACGAAGAGCAGGCCGATATAGGGCATGGGAAGTGCCAAACTGACACTTTATTTCTTTTTTTGTTGTTTTGTTTTTTAGCTTTAAATTAAGCTTTAATTTTTTTTTTTTTTTTTGCAAAACAACGTTTGCGTGTTAAATGTGGTGGTTCAAACGGCCGCAACCCCGCACCTTGTGCTTTCGACAATTTCGAACGTGGATGGAACTTCGAATTTATTCGGAAATCAGAGCTTATTCTACGTTTTGTACGCCACTGTATTCTACGTATGTACTCGTATCTCGCGCCGCCTGTTGGCAGCTTCCTGCAGCGGCGGACGCAGAGCGAAGAAGATCTAGCTCGAGATCGGCGGCGAACAGCCCGTGGCCCGAGCCCATCTCGAGCGCCCGGCCTGCATGCGCAGCTGCGAACATGCAACTCGTTTGTTCCGGAAAAATTCTGCGCCATCTATGAGGAAAAGGGTACAAATAAATAGCGGTTGAATCCCCTTAAACCGTGGACGCATCGTCCTGATGGATGTGATATAGGAGGCGCTGGGTAGAACGGGTAGACAATTCGCCAGATGAGGCAGCGTCGATGGTAGAACACGCCTGACATATTTTTGCGCTCTTTTCAGTTCCGTTGTGACTTGATTTTGCTATATTGAGTGCCTACTGTTACTGCTGCTGCTGCTGTCACACACATTGTACTGATTTCCGCTCCCTTATCTGCCTTACCCTGGGCGACGTTGGCCGACGAAAATGCCATTTGTCCGCGATGTCAGAAGGAGCTGCGGGACTTCGAGGATATGTTCCCATCTCCAGATAAACGACTGTCTCATAACTTGTGTGACTGCTCTGGTGTAAATCATTCAACGTTTAAATAAAAAAAGACGGCTAAAAATGCTTGCTTCTTGTCCTAATTGTAAAACTGAAAAAAAAAACCGAAGGCGAACCAGAACGCAAATGATCATCCATTTCGATTTTTTTTAATTTCCAGCCACACTCTAAAAAAGGGGTGTAGATCTCACACTCCTTGTGACATATACGACACCCCAAAACTCCAGTTGGATATACAGCGCACTGACGTTGTACCGACGTTACCAAATTTCACGAGCGTTTTGATAGCCGAGTTGTACAACTCATTAAAATAGTTAATGTAGGTGTGACTGACAGCAAAAAAGTTTTAGGGGTTTTGTAGGCTGAACTGCAAAGCCTGTGTGTTTTTTTTTTGTGTAGACTTTGATACGTGCTTTAGCTCTTTAATATGTCATATCGCACCGTCATCAACTGTCTCGCAGAAGTTGGGGCAATCAGTTCGACGTCAGCGCGCTGTACGGCGAACTTAAGTTTTGGCTGTCGCATATGTGACAAGGGGTGTAACGTCCACACTCCCTTTTTTGGAGTGCATCTACCTATTGTTACAGCGCCACCGACACAATTATGACTCAGTCTCTCTGGAAATAAAAACGCCGGAGGTGCACTAGGTCATTTGATTTACCTGCACCTGCTACACTTGGGCAGAAAAGTGTAGGGCGGAGTTTTTACGGTCGTTTTTCAATACACAACACTGAAATTACGTTTCCCACATTTTTCTGCGCCAGTGCAGACGTGCAGTTAAATAAATGAAGTCCAGTGTGCCAGAATATAGTGTAGTGTCGATGACCTATATTGCAATAGGCTCGATCCAGGATCGCGAGCACCACGTTGGCACCACCGGCAGCCATTGCTTCATAGCAGGCAATACATGCAAGTTTAATGAAGGAATGAATAACTTATTTTTAAAGCGCGCATAAAATGTTTGGTAAATAGGCTTCAGATTTTTGCGGGAATTGTGCGGCAGAATTTGAACTCGCCAGTAGTTCTCGCGAAGATTATTGAATCACTGAATCAGTGTGCCAGTCTCTACCGCCTGCTGGCAACGAGAGAATTTGACTGCTTGACGTTTCTTGAATGACAGTGTATAAGGAATATTTTTAAACGGATCAACTGGTCCTTGAGGTGGTGTGTGACTAACGATTAGGAAAACTGCTGGTTGCGAAATAGAATAATTATCATGCGTCAACGTAGGTTTTCAAGTGTGATGACTCTTTGTCCGACGCGTCAACGACACTTTGTTCGGTGCACCGAGCGCTTCACTCGCAGGGGGGGGGGGGTAGATAGCGCCCAATTATAGGGTCTTTCCGAACCGACCTCTCCGGTTGTTTCTCCCAGCGGTGGTCCCGCATTCCCTCGATCAGCGCTTCTTGCTGTTCCCACGACGAAAGAAACACAATTAGGTGATGAGTCTCTGTCCAACGCGGCGGGCACATTACAATCGGCGCACCGAGCGCGCTTCACTCGCACGGGGATAGATGGCGCCTAAGTGTGGGATCCCTCCCAAACCGACCGCTCCGGTAGTTTCTCCCAGCGGTGGTCTCGCATTCTCTCGCTCACAGCTTCTTGTTGTACCTCACCGCAGCTACGCCGCCACCAAGTCATCAGAGTCCGTAAATATGTGTTATCTTCCTTCGTCGTCTTCTTCTTCGGGTTGAGGTTTGCCTTCGTATACGATGGTAACACCTGTGATCGAACGAGCACCAAAGCAAAACACGTTGTCAGCCACTGGCCGCAAACCACCACAAAACCTCCACGACGCGTAAAAGGCGATCACGCTAGGCCGCCGACACCGTGGCCAACAACGAGGGACCTCATACCTCAGTGCCCTCCGCGGCAGAGCGGAACTAAATACTCCTCGTTCGAGGGTTGCTCCGAACACGATCTGGTCGCTCGCTTCCCGCGGGAAGAGCGACCAAATTGTCAGGGGGTGGTGTGGATCTTTATACAGCGTGTAGTTGGTCAGCCACTTCAAAGTTGCGACGAGTCACTCGCTGTAGATGAGCGATCAGCCAGTGCAGTACACCCGCTAGCCTGGGCGTTTAAACGTGCACCAGGTGTTGTGTAGTTACCGCCAAGCGCGCTCTACTGGGACTATAGTGGCGGCGCTTTAGTTCCATCGCTCTTCTTCTTTATCGTCGTGCCAGTTTGATAGCACAAAAGGTTCGTTCTAGTTCCACGATCCATGGAATAAACCTCGGGCCATGGTCCTCCGGTCTACTGTGTCTGTTGCCCCGTCAAGACACGACACCAGGTAATAGTGATACAGAACCGCACGCCGGTACGACGCTCATTCATATCGAAACGGGCAGAAGTAGGTATTGAACAAAGGATCCTTGTGTTCTGCAGCGCGAGCTTTCGCTCCACGTGCTCCCAGTGCTCCGAGCTGGTGTGTGCTAGCCTCCTCAGGCACCAATAACCCCCCAAGAGCGGCAAGAGTCATCACCTCCATGTGTTTTTTTTTCACTATGGTACTGACGCACAGTTGAACGAGTGCAAAAGCAGCTCTGGTGCACCCGGCGGCCTCTCACTTGCCGTTCTGACATCTCTGGCTCGCTCACTGCAGGCATTCAGGCATCTGAAACCCTAACATCTGCCGCTATTTCCGTCTTTCACGCCGTGTTCCTAGCGGCACACGACGGCAAATGCACATCAAGCAATTCTTGAACACGCGTCGCCATCTATATTTTATTTTAAGAAGCTGCAACTTTCTTTTTATTTTGAAAGATTCATTATCTGTACAGTTCGTTGACTATGTTTTTAATTCATCATATTAAACAGAGTGTTGACGTGAATCATTGTGGACGATGGAACGATATAACAAGATAAATATTTGTATCAATATTAGAGATTGTGGTTTATTAAAAGCTTAATAACAAACTAACAACAAAAATTATTGTAATAGCGATACAGTAAAATATAGTTGAAAATGGCTTCTTTATTTTGACATTATCCTTATGACTGTAGGATACAGAAATCAAAAGTTATAAACCGTCAAAAAAAGACAAAAATGTCACGCAAGGTGGCGTTGCACCTTAATGGGACTCAGAGCCGTTTATACTGAGAGAGTTTGGCCTTCTTAAGGAGATTTTGACAGCCTGGCAACCACAGCAGCGTAGTCTGACAACCGGGGGATGACTACTTCCGTCCGCCATATTGTGGCTCTGACTCATAGGAACTCTACGCGATTTCTCAGGAATGAACAAGACAAAGAAGTAACGCCATATTGTGTTACCGCGAAATCCGCTTGTTCCTAGCGGCCAACAAGCTCCGCCCATTGGCCAAACTCTCTCAGTATAAACGGCTCTGATGGGACTCAGTGGCCGCGAGCTGCAATTTTGTTTTTCTTAGAAGGTTTGTTATCGCGCATTTAAAGATGCTGAAAGATGCTTGTATTCGAACGTGGCACGTGCAGAATCGGAAGTTACAGGGCAACTTTGATGGTGCAGCCATCATAACACGGTCGTGTCTTACGGAAGTGCTCACGCACCTTCCCAGAGCAACGGGTCTATACACGTTTTTTCTTAACTGTCGTACTCAGTCACGTGGGTTTCGAATCTAGTATACGGGACGAGAAAAAAAAATCAACGTGGAATATGAGTGAAAATATAGGTGAGGAAAATATAGGTGAGGACGGCGGAAC
Source organism: Ixodes ricinus (assembly GCA_037355805.1). Taxonomy (NCBI): domain Eukaryota; kingdom Metazoa; phylum Arthropoda; class Arachnida; order Ixodida; family Ixodidae; genus Ixodes; species Ixodes ricinus. The sequence continues at coordinate 10,424 of JAZHYW010018799.1, read as the reverse complement.
TACAGCTCTACCGAAGTGATGTGAATCGCCAATGTCCCGCGTCACCAACTATCTCTATACTCGCCATTCAGTTGAATACTTTATTCACCAGTGTCCATAAACGTCTTTTCACTCACTCAAGGACTGGACAATCACATCGCTGACCAACAACTGACTTTTACTTTGTTCTCCTCCCAGCCTACGCGCTTTCTTCTTTCGGTTTCTCTAAATGCGTGTGCATCAGCAGCATCATGGCGGGCCTGTGGGACGCTGAAATAGATTCGCAACAAATGATGTTGCATACGCAATTAGTGCATATGTGTGTGGACAACTTCACGCCGAGAAGAAGCTTCTGGGTGCGCGAAACTTTTGCCACCGAGCTACCGACGGGTACCCGGCTAACCTTGTTTCCAGGCTGAGGGACCAAGACACATTGCTCTTTGGGAGATGCTTATTTGTTAACTGCGTGTCTTTGAAACTAGGGTCACGCACATGAAATAGAAAGCGATGAGGTCGTACCCAATCAATTAGTCGCTCAAAGTCCATGGCTCTGTATCGTCTGTCCGACCGTTTCCTTGAAAGCGGCTCTTTTACTTTATTGTCTTTCACGTGCCCCGAAGGAAAAACAACGGAAACGAAACGGCCATGGACGCGCTGTTCCGCAGCAGCAAGCACGGCACAAGGAGCGTGAGAGTGCTTACGATGTGCTGCTGAAGGGCTAACCGAGCGCTGCGGAAGAGCTAGGCCCATGGAAGAACAAGCGGCATCAACGCATCGTCTTAAAAGCTCTAAAAATTATCTCGAAGACACCGGACTTATCGATCAACTTTGAGTGTGTGCTTGTGTGTGTTGTGTTTATGTGCGCGTGACTTACTCTTTTTCTAATCGTCTTTATTCCCCTCTGCCGTTCCCCACGGAGTAGCCAGCCAGAGAAAGCACGAACTCCGGCTTACCTCTCCATGCTTCAATAAATATATATCCATCTATCTATCTGCGGAAGCGCTAACCTTGCGCTACGACACACACAAGTGGGTGCCACATTAGCGCTGTTTCCAGCGTTCATGAGGCCCTAACTTAGTGCTCCGCTTTACTTGTGAACCCGCCTTTAAGGTGTTATCGCACCATGCATGAAGTTTTGGTTCTTCTTTGACAGTTTATAGCTTTTTTTACGTATCCCACAGTGATAAAGCTAATGTCAAATTAAAGAACTGTTTTTCAACTATATTTCTAAGTCTCAAAAGTATAATTATTTTGAGTTTGAACATTATTATTTGCTTTTAACAGCCCTCGCTCTCTAATATTGAAAAGAAGAATTCTCTATAGCCGTTTTTTTACAAGAAAAAAAAGAACTTTTGTGTATTCTTTATACGCGGCGCGAAGTAGTTCTTACAAGATTTGGTGATCGGAAGACAAAGCTATGCTTTTAAAAAGCTTTTGGAACCTGTACGTCTTGATAAGAGAACATATATCTAATCTACAACTCACCTGCATATATCTTAGTTATCTACTTAAAGGCGGGAAATCAGTAATGCTCCGCGAGAAGCTGGACATTTTTATACTACGGTTCTAATTTTAAGGTGAAAACGGGTATAGTTGTAACGATTTATCGTCCACGACTTAAAAGAAAAATAATCAATAAACTTTGCAGATAATGCATATTTTCAAATAAAAATAGTTTAAATGGTATTAATAGATCGTGTAATAAAAACAGAATCACGTCAACTAATCAAAATTACGATATATTAAATTACAAACCATCCTTCTTTATTTGATTTCCCAGAGGTTACATATCGATAAGTTACACGTAAAGAATGTTATTAGACCTCAAACTTACTTCGCTCAGTTAGGGCAAGTTGCAGTTTCTTAATATAAAATACTAATGGCAACACGTGTTCAAGAATAGACCTATGTGCATTTGCCGTCATGTGCAGCAAGAAACGCCACGTGAAAGACAGAAAAAGCGGGGTCCACACAGTTCATCCCAAAATGCTTCATCCCAGGACACTTCATCCCAGACGCTATTTACCAAAGATGTTTCATGCCAAGACGTTTCATCCCCAGCTGTTTCATCCCATGTAAATTACATGCCAGGATATTTCATGTATTTAAATATCTCTGCCACGCTTCCTACCAAAGTCATTTCATCCCAAAATGTTTCATTCCAAGACGTTTCATGCCAGTGGCAAGAAATACCCAGGCATTTTATACAAGAATATTTTGGGGCACCACCGAGTTGCTGGGCATGCGATATCTGTCGCAGACATGTAAAACGTCACATAAGCACAGTGCGATAAATTTCTTCAGCATGAGGTGGTAGCTATACACAGTTTCACCTTATGTTGTACCGCAGCGAAGGCTAGAAGCGCGAGCTCATAGCGTTGGCAGCTGCCCTTAATGCACGAGATCTTGTGCCGCCGAGATCTTCCCCAGAGCAAAGAACTCGCGCTTGTAGCCTTTCCTGCGGTACATCATAAGGTGAAACTAGGGTGCCTCAATGTCTTTCTGTTTAGGGTGATACCACCCTTTGTAGTACCCGATGCCGACAGCACGCGCTCACGGGGAAAATACAAACAAATCGACGAAAACAAAATGGCGCCATAGTACAGTCAGCGCCACAAACGCGTGCAGGGACACGCTCTTTCACGCGCTTCTAAACAAAAAATAAAAATAAAAGTGTGGGACAAAATGGCCAGATGTCACCACCCTAGACCCAAGGCACATGAAGGCACCCTAGGTGAAATAGGGTATAGAGTCATCAATGAATCGCGCGTGCATGTCGAGATCTCGAAGTCGGCGCCAGATGCTTTATGGAAAACGGAATATGCGCCCATGCACTTCGACATCAGGAATACATTCCTGAAAAGCATTTTCTCAGCTTTTTTGAAGTCCATCCCTACTGAGTTCACCTGTCAGGGGCTTGAGTGACATCGTCAATAGCTTCAAGTAGCATGCGCGTTGCTCTTTTAGACGTCGCTTGGCACTTGTTTCCTAAGAGACAGTAAACAAGGGAAGCACCCTGCCTTTGTAGAGGCCATGAACAACCCAAAGCTGGTAAAACATCTCCTGTACCACATTAAATGTGCCGTCGTCACGTCCCAAACATTTGCCTGAGACGTGAGCTCGGAGAGTAGGCTACTCGCTCTCTCGCACGAGAACTGCCGCAGACGTGCGCGTTCCACAGAAAACTTGCGCACAGGAAAACAAGCAAACGACAAGGGGTGTCTATATCAGGATATAAAAAAATACCAAACTATTCATCGCTTACGCGTACCGCCAACCATTCTGGTGGAAATGCGCAAGACGCGTGTAACTAGCGGGTGCTTCGCCGCCATTCGCTTCCAGGGGCCGCTCGAGACACGGGCCCCGTTCACTGGTGTGTTTGACGCTACTAAAAGACATACGAAAAAACATCGAGGTGTTTTATACCACACTGCAGCGAATCGCCACCACACACGATTTTTTGCATTGATGTACAGAGGGGCTAAGCTCGCCTTCGGCGGGAATCTCTAAACTGCAAACGTAACGGGGGCGGGAAGGAGCTTCTTTTGACTCCGCCCCGGCGAGTTTCCAACTCCTCCTTTTTCATTTCCGACCGCCCCCGCCGCCGCGGGGGTGGCGAGGCCCCTCGGCGGTGACCGAATTCGTCCCTACGCTCCGCAGTGAATGGTTTGATCTTAATAAAGTCGGGGGATCGGTGGACGGCTGGGCTAGCTCACACAAGCTCGGAGCATGTCGAGCGAAAGCTCCGTTGCAGAACCCAGGATGCTGGGTTCAATCCTCACCCTTGCCCGTTTCGATCTTGATGAGCATCGAACGGCCGTGAGGTCGTGTAGTGCACGTTAAAGAATCCAGGCTAGCGGTTGTACTGCACTGGCTAAATTTCTCATCTACTGCTGGGAGAATCGTCGCCAGTTGAGGCAGACCAAGCTTTAGGCTGTATAAACATACACACAACCCAATTTGTTTATTTAAATCATAAATGACAAATAAGAATCAGTAACAGCACGGATGCTAATTATACAAATATTTCTTGGATATGGGATAGTTGGTTAGACATTCTGATGGTTCGCAGCTCTGCGTAGATGCAAAAGAAACGCACTTGATAAAGATTTAAAATAAAGCAGAAAATACACGAAAAACAACATACAAGAATGGCGCAGACTAACAACCGTGTAATATCTTTTTCAACTTTCTGCCCCCCCCCCCCACAGCAACAATTTTTTTTTCTTTGTTTTTTCAAAATAGGGCCCACGTGGAGCGAAAGCTCGCGCTGCAGAATTCAGGATCCTGGGTTCAATCCCCATCCCTGCCCGTGTCGATCTGAATTAGCATTGCACCAGCGTGCGGTCGTGTTTAACTACTGCGTGGTGCATGTTAAAGACTCCAGGCTAGCAATCGTACTGCACAGGCTAAATTGCTTATATTGTCACGAATGACAACTGATGAGGCGGTGATAACAAAAGAAACTAAACGTTTAATGGGGCGAACTTGTGCCCAAAAGTAAAAAGGAAACAGAAGATAATAACAGAGCGTCGCGGGCGTCGAAAGCGGCGAAGCAGCAGGATCGAACGCTGAGGCGAAACTGACTTGGTTCGCCACGCGAAGCCCCTTATGTACACGCGTAGACTTCTGGAATAATCGGCCCAGAAGGTTCGGCGTGTAGAACTTTCTAACCTCGAACAAGCAACACAATTCTCGAATTTACGAGAACATTACATTGGATGTCAACAAAAGGCGTCCCCGCGGCCAGGAATCGAACCCTGGCTTTCCGCGTGGGAGGCAGGCGCTATAACCGTTAGGCCACGCGCGCGCTGCCTACTTGGCAAGCTGCGCGCGCGGCATTACTCCCCCTTTAAAAAGTGCATCGCCCCGATGCAGCATAAACCAAAACAAAGCAAACAAAAGTAACGGTAAGCTAAAGAGTCATTTGGAACACATAAGGTCCACAGTCCTATCGAGCGTAGTACGGCTTCATGCGCACGACGTGGACGACTTCTGGTCGTGGAGGGCGGCGTGATGAAGTCCGTGTTCCGGCGGGCATCACCTCGTAGTTCAGGTCCCCGAGTCGACGAAGTACTTTGTAGGGTCCGAAGTAGCGCTTTAGGAGTTTCTCACTAAGACCACGGCGCCGTATCGGTGTCCACACCCATACCCGGTCTCCGGGTTGGAAGTGGACGTCCCTGCGACGAAGGTTATACCGGCGTGCGTCGACTCGTTGTTGCTCTTGAATCTTGATTCTTGCCAGTTGACGAGCTTCTTCCGCGCGTTGCGAGATCAGTTGAGCATCGTCGTTGCCATCGTCGGCCGGCACGTGAGGCAGCATGGCGTCGAGCATTGTGGTAACCGTCCGGCCGTGTACCAGTTGGAACGGTGTCATTCCCGTGGTTTCTTGCACCGCTGTGTTGTACGCAAACGTGACGTACGGCAACACCTCGTCCCATGTTTTGTGCTCTACGTCGACGTACATGGAGACCATGTCGGCGATCGTCTTGTTGAGCCGCTCCGTTAGCCCGTTGGTCTGCGGATGATAAGCGGTTGTTCGTCGATGGCTCGTATGACTGAGCCGAAGAACTTCTTGAGTCAGCTGTGCCATGAAGGACGACCCGCGATCGGTGATCAGCACTTCAGGTGCGCCGTGTCGAAGGAGAATAGACTCGACAAAAAACTTAGCGACTTCTACCGCTGTTCCCGATGGCAGGGCTTTCGTCTCGGCGTATCGTGTAAGATAATCGGTCGCGACGATAATCCACCGATTTCCTTGCGCCGATGTTGGGAACGGCCCAAGTAAATCCATTCCGACCTGCTGGAAGGGCGTAGTCGGTGCAGGTATCGGCTGCAGGAGTCCTGCTGGCTTCGTCGGAGGCTTCTTACGTCGTTGGCACTCATGGCACGACCGTGTGTACAGGTGGACTGTTTTCGGGAGTCTCGGCCAGTAGTACTTGTCACGAATCCGGGCGAGCGTCCTGCTGTAGCCAAGGTGTCCAGCCGTCGGGTCGTCATGGCATGCTTGAAAGATTTCTTCTCGCAGGCTGGCCGGAACAACCAGCAGCCAGGCAGGGTCGCTCGTTCCGAAGTTCTTCTTGAAGAGCACGCCTCGTCGCAGAACGAAGCTTGGCAAGTCTCGGGCCAAGAGTCGCGGAACAGAGCTTCCTTGACCTTCGAGGTGGTCGATCACGGCGCGAAGTTCGGGGTCGTCTCGTTGAAGTGCTCCCATGTCGGTATCTGTTATTGCTCCGAGAAAACGGGCGTCATCATCGTCGTCGGTGCTGTCAGGAGGAGATTCGACTGGGGCCCTAGACAAACAATCGGCGTCATTATGCTTGCGGCCAGACTTGTGCACAACGGTCACGTCGAATTCTTGCAGTCGAAGGCTCCAGCGAGCGAGGCGTCCTGACGGGTCCTTGAGGTTGGCGAGCCAACAGAGAGCGTGGTGGTCCGTGACAACGCGGAACGGGATCCCGTACAGGTATGGGCGGAACTTGGTTAACGCCCAGACGACAGCGAGACATTCCTTGTCGGTTGTCGAGTAATTTTTCTCTGCCTTGGACAGTGCCCGGCTTGCGTAAGCGATCACCCTCTCTGCTCCGTCTTGTCTTTGGACGAGCACCGCACCTAGCCCGGCGTTGCTGGCGTCTGTGTGAACTTCTGTTTCCGCTGACGGATCGAAGTGTCCGAGGATAGGAGGCGACTGGAGTCTTTCCTTCAGTTCGTTGAACGCTTGTTCTTGCTCCTCCCCCACTGGAAGTTCACGTCGTCCTTCGTCAGATGCGTGAGTGGTGAAGAAATTTTGGCAAAATCGCGAACGAAACGTCTGTAGTATGCGCATAGCCCAAGAAATCTTCGTACGGCTTTCTTGTCTGATGGCTTCGGAAATTCGGCGACAGCGGATGTCTTTGCAGGGTCAGGACTTACACCTTGAGCACTCACAACATGGCCCAGGAATTTGAGCTCACCGTAAGCGAACCGACATTTTGACGGCTTCAGTGTCAGTCCGGCGTTCTGGATAGCCTGTAGCACGGCTCGCAAACGTCTGAGGTGCTCGTCAAAGTCGCTGGCGAATACCACGACGTCGTCGAGATAGACGAGACAACTTTGCCATTTCAAGCCGGAAAGAACGGTGTCCATTACGCGCTGGAACGTCGCCGGTGCTGTGCATAGCCCGAACGGCATCACTTTAAATTCGTACAGCCCGTCCGGCGTGACGAAGGCAGTCTTTTCGCGATCTCGTTCGTCGACCTCGATCTGCCAGTACCCACTCTTCAGGTCCATCGACGAAAAGTATCGGGCGTGGCGCAGCCGGTCCAGGGTGTCGTCGATGCGTGGCAGCGGGTAGACGTCCTTTTTTGTTACAGCGTTCAGTCGGCGATAGTCCACGCAGAACCGAAGAGTCCCGTCTTTCTTTTTCACAAGGACTACCGGTGAAGCCCACGGGCTGCTTGAGGGCTGGACAATGTCGTCATCGAGCATTTCTTGGACCTGCTTCTGGATGACTTCTCTCTCCTTCACAGAGACACGGTACGGCGACCGACGAAGGGGAAGCGCGTTGTCTTCAGTGACAATTCGGTGTTTCGCAACGGTCGTTTGGCGCACCTTTGACGACGTGGAGAAGCACTCAGTGAACTCGGCGAGAAGGTCACTGAGTTGTCGTCGTTGTGGGGTAGGCAGGGTTGGGTCGATGTCAAACTGCGAAGGCGGCGTTGTCTTGGGTGGCCACGAAGAGAGGTCTTCTGATATTCCGGCGATTGCGGCTGAGTCCGGGAGTTCCTCGGCGTGACCCACGGCGGTGCCTTTCGTAAGGTGCTGGGCCTCCTGTCGGAAGTTCGTTACCAGTGCGACAGTGTGTCCGTCTTGGAGCTCCGCGACGCCTCTTGCGATGCCAATCCCTCTTCCTAGAAGCAACTGGAGGCTTCCTTCGAGCAAAACGTCGCCGCAGAATGTCCCATCAACCCCGACGGGTACGAAAACACTTGACCGCGGTGGTAGGTTCACGTGGTTTGCGAGGACTCGTACCGCGGATGACGTCGCTTTGGGTTCCTCCGCTGGTGGAGCAGGTTTTCGTAGCGTCAGCCGGTTTGCTCCGAGGTCGATGACGGCGCCATACTCGCAGAGAAAGTCCATGCCGAGGATAACGTCCCTCGAACAGTCTTGCAGAACGACGAACTTTACAGGGCACGTCTCACCGTGGATCTCGACGCGAGCAGTGCATCTCCCAACCGGCGTGATGAGGTGCCCTCCGGCGGTTCGTATTTGAGGTCCATCCCACGGCGTCGTGACTTTTCGAAGGCGGCGGGAGAGCCTCCCACTCAAGACTGAGTAGTCTGCTCCGGTGTCAACGAGTGCTGATGCGTCGTGGCCGTCGATGACGACGTTTAGGTTATTAGACACCGTTGCAGGGGCGTCGTGTCGGTCTCTGGTAGCGTTCGAGTGGGGACCCTCCGACGTTCGTGGAGGATCTTGGCGTCGGTCGTCTTCGGCAACTCCACCTCCAGGGGTTGCCGCGCCTAGTTTCCCCGGCGAGGAGCGAGGGGTGACAGGCTTTCACGTCGGGGTCGGTGCATCGGCGAAGCTGGACGTCGTGGCGACGGCGACCGGAACTCTCGGCGGGACGCAGGCTCGGGTGACTGAGGTCGTCGCAGGTACTCGTCGATCTCCCGAGGGCGTTCACCATAACGGGGGCGTGGGTCATTCGGGTGGAACCCGCGCAGCCCGAGTCGTCGGTATGGGCATTGGCGGTAAGTGTGGTTTGCTTCCCCGCAGTGGAAACACAGAGGGCGTCGGTCGGGCGTTCGCCACACGTCAGTCTTCCGGGGTGCGCGGGGCTCCTGGCAGGCGTACTGGACCTGGACGTCGTGGCGACGGTCCTGCTGCGGCGCAGGAGACTGACGTCGGGGCGGCGCGGAATAGGCTTGAGGAGGAGGTGGTGGCCGTCGGGCCACTGCGGCGTAGGTCAGGGTGGGCTCCTCGGGTGCTGCTACGCTGGCAGGAGCCTCCGGTTGAATTGCCCGCTGAACTTCTTGGCGTACCACTTCGGCTATCGCCAGCGAAGCCGGCTGGTTGGCAGCAGGCAGCAGCTTCCCGAGCTCTTCCCGGACGATGTCGCGGACAATTGCACGAAGATTGTCAGCGCTGGTGCCGCCCTCGTCGAATCGGGAACATGTCAGCGTCGAGGCAGCAGGCGTGCCGGCGAGTCGGTTGTAGTGGCTGGCTCGGATTGACAGGGCCCGCTCGATGTTAGTTGCCTCGGCAACGAATTCAGCGACAGTAGTTGGTGGGTTGCGAACCAGGCCACCGAAGATGTCACTCCTCACTCCTCTCATCAAGACGCGCAGCTTCTTCTCCTCGGTGGACTGAGGGTCGGCGCGGCTGCTCAGGCGGAGGACGTCTTCAACGAAGCTGGTGACCGTTTCGTTGGGCCCTTGAGTTCGTACTTGCAGGAGGTCTTCCGCTCGCTGTCGTCGTGTCTGGTTCGTGAATGTCTTCTTCAGGCCGGCGATACAGGTGTCCCACGACGTAAGCGACGCCTCGTGGTTCTCGAACCACTGCCTCGCGGTACCCTCCAAGGAGAAGTAGAGGTTTTGGAGGCGCTGCTCCGTGGTCCATCCATTATGGCGTGCTACACGTTCGTAGTGCAGAAGCCAGTCCTCCACGTCTTCGTGGGTCTCGCCATGGAAGGTCGTCGGGGTTCGCTGGGCAACGGGCAGGCAGATGACGGCGGCAGCGGTCGGGGTCTGCGATTGCTGGTCGTTCATCGTCGGCCTCGTTGGCTGCGTGGTCCTGGGCGGCAGAAGTCCGAATTCCGGGTGTAGGCCTTGGGTGCGACGACTGAACCGGATCTCGGTCTGGTCTTCGTCGGGTCCTCCGGAGCTTGGGTTCGGACTTGTACTGCGGGAACTTGGAGGGGTGCGCTTCACGGACATGCGGTACCCCGCACCTCCACCAAAATGTCACGAATGACAACTGATGAGGCGGTGATAACAAAAGAAACTAAACGTTTAATGGGGCGAACTTGTGCCCAAAAGTAAAAAGGAAACAGAAGATAATAACAGAGCGTCGCGGGCGTCGAAAGCGGCGAAGCAGCAGGATCGAACGCTGAGGCGAAACTGACTTGGTTCGCCACGCGAAGCCCCTTATGTACACGCGTAGACTTCTGGAATAATCGGCCCAGAAGGTTCGGCGTGTAGAACTTTCTAACCTCGAACAAGCAACACAATTCTCGAATTTACGAGAACATTACATTGGATGTCAACAAAAGGCGTCCCCGCGGCCAGGAATCGAACCCTGGCTTTCCGCGTGGGAGGCAGGCGCTATAACCGTTAGGCCACGCGCGCGCTGCCTACTTGGCAAGCTGCGCGCTGGCAATATAGAGGCCGCAGTGTCGCCATGCGATCTGGTCATGTTCTCCTGCTGTATAGCAACTAACGACCAATTTGTTCGTTAAAATACGA
>JAZHYW010018794.1:0-31797 GCA_037355805.1 Ixodes ricinus | reverse complement strand
CTCATAATTGCGCAACAACGTGAAACGTGGGACCAGCTGCCTCATCGATCAAATGCGATAGTCCCTGTCCACCGTCGCGTACACGATGGAACAAATTATCGCGTTTCAACTCCTCAAAACACAATCTCCAGATAAAAGTAGCAAACACTCGGTGAAACGTTTGCATGCTCTTATTGGCAGAGCGTATCATTTGGAGGACATACCGCAGTTTCGAAACGAGGAAAACATTGCAAACCGTCGCTGTGACAAAAATAGACAGGTCACGCCTCTTCCAGCGAGAAACTCGCCTGTATAGGTCCGTGACGAGACCCGACGAATATGCTTTCTTTACGCGATAACAGTCGAGTGAAACGCCAAGGTTTTTTCAGCGCACGTAGTCCCAGCACACGCCTTAAAACAGTGAAGGCGTTGTGACCTAGGCGCCGCGCCAAAACCCACTGCACTTACTCCAGTTTAAGGCAGCACCGGTAGCTTCACAAAAGCTTTCGCAAGAGTAACTGCCGCGCTGACGGTTCGCTTATCATTTGAGTAAACAGCAATATCATCAGCGTAACTAATGGACTTTAATCTCTTTATTTTCCAGACACAATCACCTACATTCCATTTTTTATTCAAGGTGCGTAAACAAAACAGCTATGAATATAAATTGATCGAAAGTAACGACATAGCACATTCCAGTCTCACGGACGTCCGATCATGGATTGGATCGGTCAATATCCTTGTTTACAGTGAGCCTCGCAGCGCGGTTGACTGCAGATTGCAATGTTGAATTAGTTCGCCACATGTTTGATAATATGTTTTGTTGATATTCACCATTTTGTTGCCAGTAAAATAACTCTCTTCTAGGCGTCTATCAGAAGGCTTGAAAGTGCACACACTTGTCACAGTTGTGAAACCGGCAGCCAATGCCTGCAGAACACTAGTCAGTATTCAACGGACGATGTCCCTGAGCACCTTCAAACATATTCGGTGGGTTTGATTATTTGTATTACATACCCACGCGACACCAAAAAGGAATAAAAAGATACTGACCGCGAACGTGGGCAACAAAACCTTTGATGCGCAGTCTAGGCCTAAGTCGAAGATAATAATGGTATCGGAAAGTAAACTCAGGCTTATTTGGTTCCATGAACGACTACCTAATAGGCGCCCCCGGACAGGTCGTGCACCGAAAGGCAAATCAATCAATCAATCAATCAATCAATCAATCAATCAATCAATCAATTAATCAATCAATCAATCGATCAATCGATCGATCGATAAATCTGTGTATACGTGTATTTTGCATTTATAGAGTTTACTGTGGCCAAAAATGGTAATATTTGTGACGAGGAGGCTGAGAAAATGCTGTACGATTTCAAGCTGCACCAGCTTGAAACGTTCCATCGTTCCAGTGACAAATAGGTAATCTTAATGTACAATACCCTAGTTACACGGGCACTTTAAACTGTCGTTGAGTCTACGACAGTTATCGCCCCCAACTGTGCTTGAACTGAACTGAACTGAGATGGTGCTACAGGGCTCTCTAGAAGACTAGAACCCAGTTGAATCTAAAACTAAACCAGTTCTTGTGCCACGTATCAGTCTATTTGTTAAAGTAATTTACTCGGAGACACACCTTTTATATGTTATAAGTATATCGTACATTATGTTCAATACCTTGTTGCTTTTTAGCGGCATCTACACGAGTACCAGAGCAGATTCAGGGCTAGGTTGCGCATATTTTACGCTAGGTGGTGCAAGCTACCGCCAGCTACGATGGGTGCATCCATTACTATGTGTGCATTTACACAGATGGTCCCTCCGCCATCTTCGCTCGTTTGGTGGCTTGTCGGCTAGCCGGGATCATTTTAGCAGCAGCTCAGACGCCTAAACCTATTCCTTCCTGGAATGTTTGCTGCTACAATCCTTTCTATACGCATCCCCCTGTATTCCGAAACAGTAAGTGCCTCGCAAAGGATAGTCGGCGGTAGCGTGTCCCGCGGACAGGCGCCATTTTACCTGCGTTGGGGAAGTCTGTTCCGTTGAACTGAGGTAAGGGAGCTCAGGGGGCTATGTTCGACAAATGTTTCAGTTCCTCCTAAAGAAACGAAAGTGACGGAAGGGACGATATCGTGCCTGATTGGCTAGAGGCTCAAATGACGAAAGGGAGAACTTTCGTCAATTGAGCGTCTAACCAATCAGACGTGATATCGTCACTTCCACCACTTCCGTTTATTTTCAGGAGAAACAAAACGTTTGTTGAACATAGCACCTCCTTTGAACTCAACTGTCATTAGCGGCTCGATGACAGTTTACGCTGCCGTGTAACTCTGGTCGATCGCGATTGAGTCAGCTGTCGTTTACTTAATGACAGTTGAGAGGGCCCGTGTGACTAGGGTATAAGAACACTTTGCGTCTCACCGGGTTTAACTATCGCTCACTGGGTACTCTCCTAACTATAGTTAGGAGAGTACCCGATATATCTCTTTCGTTGAGCACCATGGCTTCTTCACGTGTGCCATAAACTAACATTTGGTTCGTGTAAAATAAGAGGAGAATAATAAATCCTATGCAGGAGTATAAAAACGTGAATATATTCAGAATAAGTTATTGTCTTGTATGCTGGGCGCTGTACATATTGCATAATGTTTTAGGCCTTATTTCTGCGCGCTGATGTGACCAATTCAGACTCTGTGTTATTAATATTTATTGTTTTCTATGCTGGGTACTAGTTATGTATATATTGTATAATGTTTTGGGCCACATTATCTCTGGTGTTCAATTGTATCTTATTTGTATTTTTGTGCCTCTCCTACCACGGCCCTTTAGGCCAGGTAGTATTGATAAATAAATAAGCAATATAATAGTGAGAATAGGTGCTGTAGGCGTCGCCGCAATTGTAAGGATCTTCGGTTGCAGAGTAACTTGCTTGTCAGAAGTTGGTGTAGGCGGCTTTGTTCGGTGTATGACGCGTTCCACAAGCTGCCTTTTCACGAGGGAATAGGGAGCCGACTCTGGCGGGATGATATCCAAATATCGTACTTCGGGTGGAAGTTTGAACAGAAGAGCGGCGACCACGTAGAGAAAAATGGGAATTTGTTAGGTGATTCGCTACGTGGTGATTTGGCTTTGACTTGCGCGAACCATACCTCCGGATCGGCGTTCCAATATTTTGAACGACGTAGATGCGTTGTCGAGATGGCAGCTGATGCCGGAACATATTTTTAGCCATGCTCGTTGGGCTAAAGGGGAAGAGGCTTTGCACGGGCCATAACATGTAAATCATTTAATGGTGACTTCCGGTTGACCGCCGCCATAGAAGTATCACTCCAGCTTCCCTCTCTGGTACGGGCTCCGGTGACCTTCTGCCTTCGTTGTTTTTTCTTATGCTGGCTTTTCCACGTGAAACAAGACGAAAGATTTCGAATATTGCACCAGAAGACTTTCTTTCTAAACAAACCTAATTTAAGTCACGTCTTTCAAAGGGGGAAAATAATTTAAAGTTGAATTACGTCAAGATTAGTTCTCGCAGCCTTAAAAATATCAAATTACCGACACCAGCGTTTCAAGGAGTTTGAACGGATGCTCCTAGGAAATTTATAACGCAGGTTAGGTTGGTGATTGTTTTGAGTTTTGAAAGCTATAGCTACTAGACAATTCAAAATCGAACGGAACAGGGGATCTAAAGTATTAACTACATGGTCTGAGCGCAGGACACGCAATTTACAGACTGTTTTCATATCTTCTATATCGAATGTTTGGTTTTCAGCGGGCAGCAACATTATCCGTAAAGGGCGAAACTTCAAAAGGATGCAAATTTCACAAACCTACCGGTCAAGGTTTGAGTTTGCCTCATTATTTTTGTATGATCTCTGGGCAAATGAACTGCATGCATAAGAGGCACAATGCAAGAATCAAAACGCAATCCTCAGGAATTTAGAGGGCCTGTAGGTATCCGTAGTTTCCTTCAAGATTTATATTCAGTAGGCTTTTCTATTCAGGACAAAATACTTATAAATGCAGTTGGGCGCCGAAATGCCACAGGAAACGCCGAGATATATTATTCTTTATTAATAATCTTGTTCAAAATAGTTGTCTTTTATGCGAGCTGAAATAAACACTGTTTACTATACTTAAAAACAAAGTAAAAACATAGAACGGACGCAGGGTATTCATCATGAAAGTTGTCAGTACTAGTGCAAGATCCGTGTAAGTTTTTTTAAACATGTGCACAGACTCTTCGAAACCAGCAACCCTTAAACCACATTTACGAAACAAAATCATCTGATTGTCATGCCGGGTTGGTGATGTTGTTTAGTGACCCATACAAATGTTGACTCTTGCAAAACACGTAAAAAACATATGAGATATGAAGTTTTCTATATCAACGAATAGTATAATTTTTTTATTCGAATTTATTCTAAAGCTTCCACAAAAGGTGTACAGGGAGTTCCGAAGAGGAGTTTTTCGACCCCAGTAATTAAACTGTGCATCGCAAAAAGCTCGAACTCAGTGAGAATGTTACTCTAGCTGTTAGGATAGAACGCGGAATTTTGAGAACATGACGTTTCATTAATAAAAAGTTAACTGAGAGAACTACCCATATGCCGACGTCCACCTAAGCCTAATGTCGTCAAAAAAGAATGACATTGTGGACCCCGGTAGCATTTAAAATTGTGAGACAAGCTTGCCTGCAAGAAATAAATCAATGTTCTCTTTCATGATGACACGTGTTTCTCACTAATGTAAGTCCCACGAGCGTTCACAATATTGTTGGTTGTTTTGTCGGTTTAGGCGGACGTCGGCTCATGATGAAATTTCGTTTTTCTCAACTATCTTTTGATCCAGGTAAGGTTATATTTTCAAACTTTCGCGTTTTATCCCAACCTCCCAAATCACATTCTCATGGAGTTTGATATTTCTACAATGCGTGAGCAGTCCTTTATCCAGACATAAAAAGTCGGTTTTCTTTTCTATGGAACTCCCTGTACATCCTCGTGTTGGAGTATCAAACTACAGTGTGATTATTGGATTGAGCAAATAATATACTACTTAAAGTTATTACGTTACTGAAGAATTAAACCGTGTCTTGATTATATGTGATAGAGACGCATACAATCTCTTCCGATTACCTGGTGTAACCGTGAGTGAAGGAGGTATGCACAGCTGGGTTCCAAAGGACAACTAGGCCTAGCCTTTTAATATGGTTCCTGATATATAAGTGCGCAGGCCAGGGTTTCCAGGTACAATGCTGTTGGATTGCCTGAGCGCACTTCCATTACAGCTAGGAGCATGCTGTGTGCTCTGATGTCACGTTGTGTAACGTTACGGTGTCACGGCTCGTCGGGGCGTCACGTGACACACTGACATGAAGGTCATATGAACATATGTTTGAAGGAATCAAAAATAAGCAATAGGCTTTTTGTGCTATGTTGGTTATGCGGCATTGACCTGCGTGTCGGTTGAGGGTAAAGGTCAAGCGTAACATACCCATTTTCTCATGAAACCCATTGCGTGTTAAAAGTAAAACACTTGTTGGCGGGAATATTAGCCAATAAGCGGCGCTGTTTCATGTAAACAAACAGAGGCTGTGGGTAAATCACAGTCGTCTCTTGGTATATTGTCGTGTCGATACCGCGCACGCTGCAAGTTACTTGTACTATAAACTAATGCATTTTTGTGACGTGCCAGTGATATCAACCTAAGCTGTTGAGCCGGGGGTAAGCATTCAGGGCTATTATGCCAATAAAAAAGCTCCCTAAATTACAGCTAGATAGGAAAACTCAGCAGTGAAAAAATGGTGACAGCACACGACACAATATGTGGGAATCAATTCTTCATCAAGCGACTCAAAGTGAGTAAAGCTCGATGTCAAAACGCATGTACAAAATGTGCTTGAACTAATGTCCATTCGGATTGTGCATTAAAATTTCTCGCAGGACGCAATATCAAATCTGTGATTCCCAACTTTATTTATTTCGTGAAATGCCTCACATATTTCTTAGGACTATACAGGGGCGGAGGAGAGCTTCAACCCTTTGTAGCAGGTCTGGGAACAGCAAAGGTGCCACTTTGCAGCAGTAAAGTGGCTGGTTCGGAGTAGCTCAGGAGTTGCAAACGTAGTACAGTACGGTATTCTTGTTGGACACCCAGGAAAAACATGGGGCGATAAGTGCAGACATGTTTCTCTAGTACAGAAATAGTACAACAACAGTCATCGTCATGTGAAATTCCAGATCAATTTACAAACACACAATTTTCTTAAAAATAATCTAGCTCCTAGCATCAAAAGGAAACAATATGTTGCAATTTAGGCGAATAATAGCTATTGAGAACTGGCATGGTAGCAGGTTCGTTCCTCTTATTTATTTTCAATGTTCAGCATAGGCAACAAAGAAGCACAACTTGAGCCCCATGAGAACGAAACGCTGTGTTCATTTAACAACCCAAATGAGAAGTTTACTAAAGCCGCACTCACACTGCCAATATATATCACATTACACTGGTCATACCCAAACTGTCAGAATATATGTCAGAAACATACATATGCATAAGGCGAACAAGCTTCAGACATGCTCGAGCCGCAGATAAATTTTTGTCATCATGTCTGCAGCCAAACACCGTGCACTTTTTTATGACGTACGAGTAGCCCGACTGCGGCTAAAGGCCTAACGCTAATGATGACGGATCCTGCATATTGAGTCTCGAGCATAGAAGTGACGCGGGTTTAAGAAAATCTACTAAAAGCAAAACCATTTTAAGATACCATGGTATGGCTTGAAATAAAACCCAATCATTAATAGAAAAACAGGTCCCTGTTTAGACAACATAAATGAATTCAATTACTCGAGTTTAAAGTGTACGAATCTCCTTTATCTGACAAAAGTACAGATGTCAATTTTTGAAAACTTCACGATATTGTCTCTGCTTTTACAATATGCTTGAAAACCCTTACTAGAACAAGCACGACTCAGTAGAATAAAAAAAAAAACAGGCCGGTCGGTTTTATAAAAAAAACGTACTGACAAAACAAGCAAGTTCACCAGGATACACAAGGTTTTCATTAAACAGCTATAAATACTAGAATAAGATAACTTTTATTTTAAGTCTTGAAGATCGCAGTCACTTGCGTGGATGCGTTTTAGCATAACAGTCTAGAGTTGGCCTCGCTCCAGAAAACATTCCCACTCTTCACCCAGTTCTCCAGCCCGCGTGCTGTTGCTCTTTGATAGCCAGTCCGTGTATTATCCCCGTAAGTCATTTACAGAAAAAAGAAATACAGATAAGACAACCAATTATCGCATTTAATGTTATGTTTACAACACGAAGGTAGACCACAAAATCGGTCTCAGCAAAAGTAAAGACTATAAACACGAGGCAAAAATAATATACCAAATGTTTTTTTCAACCTAGTACAGTGGTTATTGCTAAACCGACAGATGCTATGATGGGTGAACGCATGCCAGCACACTTTTAGGTGCGTTACATGGGCGATATAATGCGACAGGGTATATCGAGTATACGTGGCAACGTTCCGCGGAACTTTGTCAAAAACAAAACAGTGAACGACGAACGATGCTTCATAACATTCTACAAAGCCCCTCATGCATGTCCTGTTATCGGAGATCAAACATCCACAGGACGTCGTTGGCTGAGCTGTGGCACTGGAGGCACAAAGCAACCCACTTGAAACAAGCGCTTGAAAAGCACTGTTACGGGGTGAAAGCCTTTCTGAGGAGCCTGCGCTCACGAGAATAAATAAGCTTATGATTGTAATGTGGACTGCTCATTTTTGTTCAAATCCGGTATATTTACGAAGTGCATTTACTTTTTCTCGTGTTTGAAATGAACTAGTTAAACAAAGTTAGCTCGTTCGTTTATAAACAAATTTATAAACAAACCCAGTGTTTGTTTATAAAATATAATATACTTCTTGTTTACAACATATACAAGAATAGACTCGCAATCAGTTCTAAGTAGAAAGAAGAGGGGATAGCTTAGTAAACCTTGCAGAGTCAAAGGAACATGCCAGTTCCTACCCAACTCGTTCGGCGGAACACTGGTCTGTGCCAACGTGTCATACTACTTATTCTTTGCAGTCACTCAAATTCACACTCCCTACTCTCTTCTACGCCTTGAGAAAAAAAAATTGACATTGTTTCTATTGCATTGCAGCACTTACGAAATAAACTAAAGTGGGTGGAAAACGAAAAAATCAATATATGAGACCTGTTTAATTAATTTTTTTAACTTAGGTATTTTGAACTTTTCTCGATTTACCATTACGCTGTTTCTTTCTTTTTAACTTCTTTATGAGACTGGAAGGGAGCATGGGGCTCCGTCAAGCTGTTTATACAGCGGTTTCCCTTTGTTTCTTCCATTTACGTATTGAAATGGGAAATAGGGTTTTATAATATTTGCATTATTATTATTGAAAACACCAACTCGCTCATGCTGTTAGTGCTTGAGAGTTCATCAACCGGAAAACATGAACCTAAACGGAACGCTTAGTCTATTTACCTTTTTCGGGATAAATCGATGAAAGTCACCTGTTTCTGACTGCTCAGGATTATTTGCATTAAACGAACACAACGAGGTTAAACCAGAGTGGCCAGTAAAAAAATATAAACCAATAAATATAGCGATTGACAAAAAAAAAACGCGTCATCGGCCAGTTTTGGCGGGAAATTTGCACTTCGACGCAAGACTTCACAGCGAAAGTCGATTCGCGCACAGCGGCACAACTGAAGCAAGCCTTTCGCCCCTGCAATTAAATAAATCCTGAAACAGACAATTAAAAAAAAAACGACAAGGAAGGTTCTTAAGTAAAACATAAAACAATCAATGCTTGAGCGAATCAATTCGAAGGAAAACTAAAATCAATCGATAATCAATGATGTCATCCATAAAAACCAGAATATAAATAAGAATCGACCAAACATAAATCATATGGTACGTAAATGACTACAAATAAAAACCAGAAAACATTCGTGATTAGTTTGTGTGGCAATAACATGAAGGTGGTAATTTTACCAGAGAAGAGTTTTGGGGAAAAAGAATAGCGAATGGAAGACGTCCGGCAGGTGTAACGTTCTGCTATTCTGGCGGAAGTTCTTCAGCTTCAAGGTGAAGGCTTGTCGTTTGTACTTCTATAAGTGATTGTGCTAGATGTTCCTGCGTCAAACTCTGATATGCTTCTTCATGTACAGTCTCCAAGATAATGTTATCTGGTGAACTTTCTGCGCAGTACATCATGTGTGATGCACTGGACAAAACAAAATGCAAATTATTTAAAGAAAGGGGCCCAATATTCACACAGATAGGTTTCAATATTTTTGAAACATAACGGTCCCACACTTTAACTTTTCAATACCAGTACACGTTTGTGAAGAGCAGTCACACAGATACACCAGTACTATTATCGTATTGGTCAGAGTCCTCAGCCTCGTAAACATCGAAACGGAATGACAGTCTGAGTAAGAGCGATATCGTTATAAAGCATCAGTTGGGGCCGTTTACATCGTAGAGCCAATACGCTGCGGAGCTGCATGCTAAACCATCGGTGGCATCAAAACTGTAGACACTTTGAAAGATGCTGCGTGGATAAACAAATGCTCCCCACGTTCTATGTTATTTTTATGAAACACAATCCGGTACGTGTTACAGAGGGAGCAAGTGTTTTCAGTTTGTTCCGAAACTATAAAAGTAGCGTAATAGACAAGAACACGAGGCATTGGGATATCGAAAAGCCAATATAGTAAAGATTCCCATCGTACGATGGAAGTTCTTCACCAGCTCGCCTGCGCTTTTACCCTTTCTTCATAGTAAAGACATTTGGATAAAACAGTAAATAGAACTACCGAAACGACCGCATTTAGTAAACGATTATCGAATAAGGCATGCTCTTCTTCTTTATCAGCTCCTGCCATTTTTCTAGTTTTGTGGCATGTGGGATACACATTTTCTAAAAACATTCTGTAATTTTTATTTGTTAATGTAAGCGATCCTTGTGCAAAAACAAAAAAGCAAAAACAATGTTATGCCAAATTTTGGAACAATTGTGTAGCATACGTTAAACGTTCTAGCATCACGTGATATCAGGTCACGTGACGTCAATTTCCCAGCTAAATTTAGCGTTAATATTGAATATGGGTGTTGGTGAAATTACGTTCATTCCCCCGTTAAATTATTAAGAAAAATAAATTGCCGTACAGGTCACGTGACATCATGTCACCTGAAGTAATTTTCACTCGAAATTTAGCAGGGGAATTTACTTCACTTATCCTGATGAAACGTGACACATACACAAATTCGACTTCCCCGCTAAATTTAGCAGGGAAACTGAATTGCTGAGTAGGTCTGTGACATCCCATAATGCAACACCGCACGCGTTGCCTTATCGGACGTTACAGGTCACACCTTCACAAAATACGGTTTCACAAAATCCGGAGCAGCTATCCAAAACACGTTTCACGTTGAAGCGTTTCTAATGTCATCAGCAAGACGTGAAATGTACAGTCGGCACGGAATGAAACGCGAACAAGGAGCGCATGGTTTTCGACCCACGCTGGGTCACCTAGAGACGCAACACCGAAGATTTGGATGCACTGAGCAAGAGTCTAACACATCGAAGGAGGAGCCATCTTCTTGCAGCTCCCATCTGGTTCAGGTGGTGCAGCATGTAGCGAAAACCATGCACCCACTGTTCGCGTTTCATTCCGTGCCGACTGCACGTTGCTGCTTGTTTTTGGTGACACCTTTATTTTGTAAGATCATTTTAGATCACCGTAATAGATAAACGATACGACCACAGAATATGAGAATACTGATGCAATATTATTACATTGGAAATACAATCTTGTGAACTCAGAAATGCAATATTGACACGGATGAAAAATAGTAAACGATTGTAAACCTGAACATATATATTTAATGGGGCGAACCTGCGCGCACAAACTTAAAGAGAAAGATACGTTCCAGCATTTTATGTCGGCGACTGAAGGGCGATAGTTCCGAATCTTTGCGTTACAGCTGGTATTATAAACGCCTTACGTTAAAAGAAATGCTCCGAACAAGGACACACGATGACAGAGGATACTGGACTTGACACTTCTAGAAGAATATTGATTAATAAAAGATGACAAACACATCGAGCGGGGTTCCAACCCCGCTCTTACACCTGGCAGTGGCGTGCGTTGTCAACTCTGCTACGCATGCGTCATTACACCCCATCTAAGAAGCCGGCATCCGGTGCTTGCAAAAGAGAGAGTTAAAATAAGTCATTAATGCATGCCGTAATATAATCTCATGCTATTATCATCGTTGATCAGCATCACAGTTCCTTCGGACACTTCATTGCGGTGGCCACTGTCGTGAGAGGATTGTGCTTGTCCTTATTCGCCGGCAGGATTTGATGTCATCGTTGGCACTCATAGTCGCCCTTGTTGTTGTCGTTTCCGTCATAGGTCGTCGCCGTAGGGCGTCCTCGCAGGTCTTCGTCGTGGTTCCCCTCCGTTTGTCACAACTCGTCATCGTTTGAAGTGCCTTCTCATTGTCGTTGGTCTTCGTTGTTCATTATTCTCGTCTTGCTCCACAGTCGTTTGTTGTCCTGAACGAGGGGTTCGTCCCTTCTGCATGAGAGCTTTGAGCCCGAGTGAACGTTACTCCGCACCTCTACCAGAATGTCACGGATGAAAAAAAAAAAGCAAACAAATGCCAAGCTAAAAATGAAGTGTTGAGGGTAACTTGTGCCTGCAAACTTAAAAGAGAAAGGTACCAGCGCATTGCGTCGGCGACGGAAGGGCAAATGTCCCGAAGCAGCGCGTTACCGCGGGCTCTTATGCATGCGGTACGTTCAGGAACGTTCCTAAACAGAACACTAGATGACAGTAAATGATAGACCGGAGCTTCCAACAAAAAAAATATATATATATTGGTAAAAGAAGCACGCCGAAAGGGATTTTAGTTTTGTTCTTCCGTGCGGCATCTGCTTGTGTTTCCATCTTCCATACACACGCAGTAGTATTGAGAACATAAAAAAAATTGCCACCGCCATGAAGATATTAGAGTGGTGAACTTGAATTGTACCAAAACTTCAAATGTCCCGCGATTTTTTTAACGTGTACAGAGTACATTTTTACAACTTCAACTCGCGTGGTTATGATCAACCGTTTTTGCCTAAAAAATTTTTTATATTGCCTTCCACTGCTAGAACCGCCCTAAACAGGTGAACACATATATATATATATATATATAGCCATATATATTGAAAGGGGCTTTTAATGGGGATGATTTAATGGAAGTAGGTTGGCAACAGACTGCTCTACAGAACGGTTCGATCGCCAACTGCCTTGACCTCGAGCACCCAGCACGAACTCTCCAGCCGGGGGCGCTTCGTCTTCTTCCTAACATTTCCCGCCGGTCGGGCGGAGGGCTGGGTGTCAGTCAGTTTGATGTAGCGTCATCGGGACTATGGAAGGGTTTCATCCTTGCAACGTGAACAATGTCGGTGGATTTAGATCGATGATCTCGGGGGGGTGATAGTGGTGAAACTTGATAATTTGTGGGCGAAAGGCGACGCAGAACAACATAGGGTCCGACGTATTTCTGAAGGAGTTTTTCTGACTTTCCCGGCTGGCGTAGAGGTGTGGCTAAAAGAACCCTGTCTCCAACTTCATAGGAGGCAAGACCATGGGTTTCCGAATAGCGAAGTTGCTGCTCTTGTTGGGACCGTAGGGTGTGCAGACGGGCAAGGCGACGGGCGTCCTCCGCTCGGCCAACGATGTCGGTGGCATAGGGGCTCAAGGGCTGGTCATTTAGGGAGGGCAAGATCGTATCCAGAGGCGTAAGGGGTTCACGAGCGTATAGAAGATAGTAAGGCGAGAATCCTGTAGTTGCTTGATGCGCAGTGTTGTAGGCGTAAGTGATGTACGGAATGATGGCATCCCAGTTTGTGTGGTGATCGTCGACATACATGGATATCATTTGTGATAATGTTCGGTTGAGGCGTTCGGTGAGTCCATTTGATTGTGGGTGGTACGCACTGGTTACGTTGTGAATTGTGTTGGTGAGGCGCAAGACTTCTTCAATTAGCTTGGCAATAAACGGGGTTCCCCGATCACTGATGATGTTTTGGGGTGCTCCGTGCCGCAGTAGAATGCTGTGGAGAAAGAAATCTGCGGCGTCTTGGGCAGTGGCCGTGCGTACACACGTTGTTTCTGCATAGCGTGTGAGGTAATCGACGGCAACAATAACCCAGCGGTTGTTGTTGGTGGAAATCGGAAAAGGACCCAAAAAGTCGATGCCCATTTGTTGGAACGGGGATTCGGGTGGTGTGATGGATTGAAGAGGACCGGGTGTCTTGGTCGTGCGACTTTTCTGTGTTTGGCAAAGGCGGCAACTTCGAATGTATTTGTTAATTGTGCGTGACATGCCGTTCCAAAAATAGCGATCACGGATGCGGAAGTACGTTTTGCTAAAACCGAGATGTCCGGCCGTCGGGTCATCATGATGGGCGCGGATGATGTCTTTTCGAAGCACCCGAGGCACGACCAGAAGCCAAGGGCGTCCATGGGGTTCGTAGTTTTTTCGGTAAAGAACCCCATCATGCAGCGTGAAAAGACGTGCACGCCGTTGGATGCGCCATGATGAGGGCGTGGTGGGTCCGAGGAGGTGACGAACAATGGGTTGTAATTCTTGGTCTGAAAGTTGAGCATCCGCGACGTCAATAGTGTCCAAAACTGCACAAAGTTCAATCTCGGTATGTGGTTCGTGAGGGGAAGAATCAGCCGAGAGTGGACACCGCGACAAGGCGTCTGCGTCGAGGTGGCGTTTTCCGGATTTGTAAACAATTGTAAAGTCGTATTGCTGAATCTTGAGCGACCAGCGTGCCAGGCGACCAGATGGATCCTTGAGCCCGGTCAGCCAGCAAAGGGCATGATGGTCGGTTACTATGCGAAAGTGAATTCCGTAAAGGTATGGACGGAACTTTGAAATTGCCCATATGACCGCCAAGCATTCGCGTTCGGTGATGGTGTAGTTGCGTTCAGATTTGGTTAGGGTGCGGCTAGCATATGCGATCACACGCTGGGTGTTACGAATGTTCTGCGCAAGGAGAGCGCCCAGGCCATGACCGCTAGCATCTGTGCGAATTTCTGTATCTGCACCTGGTAAGAAATGTCCAAGAATTGGGACCGAGATTAGGGCCGCTTTTAGAGAGGTGAACGCTTCCATTTGATCTTGGTCCCAGTGGAAGTGTTGGCCAAGGCGAAGTAAGTTGTTGAGGGGTTCGGCGGTGTTGGAAAAAGCCGGTATGAATTTTCGAAAATATGTGCAAAGACCAAGAAACGCGCGGACATCTTTCAAGTTTCTAGGAACTGGAAATTCAGAGACTGCTTGAATCTTGCTTGGGTCAGGACGAATTCCATCGATACTGACCAGATGACCAAGTACCTTGATTTCTCGAGCTCCGAATTTACATTTTTTAGAGTTCAGCTGGAGGTTTGCGTTACGAAAGCAATCTAGTACTTGCCGAAGTCGGTGTAGACCGACTTCGGCCTTCCTCCCGCTCTTCAGCTCTTCGCTGAAGTCGGCTTCGGCCGAGCTTCAGCGAAGAAGCGGTGGGTCGCGTTGTCGGTTCCTAACAGCTTGAGTGGTGGCGGCGGTGCCGCTGAGGTTGTGGCCACAGCCGTTGGCGGAGTTGGGGAGCCGGGGCATTGTCCCCTTCTTCAGGCATACTGGCTGCGGTGCGGCCGCTGCGGAGTTCCAGACCGAGGACTTGAGGTGGGTCGATGCGAGTGAGAGGTTGGGGAACGGAAAGACCTCCACCACCTGAAGGGGCTTTTAATGGGGATGATTTAATGAAGTAGGTTGGCAACAGACTGCTCTACAGAACGGTTCGATCGCCAACTGCCTTGACCTCGAGCACCCAGCACGAACTCTCCAGCCGGGGGCGCTTCGCTCTTCTCTCCCTAACAATATATATATATATATATATAAAGGTGTTAGGGAGGTAACCATGGAGCAAAACCAATCTTAAACATATTTGAGTAAGAAAATTTACAGCAAGTCTAGACTTTATATTAGTAACTTGCAGGATAAAGCAGTAATAGGAAACTTGTTGTCCGGCCCTACCAATACATTGGAGCGCCAGACCACAAAATAAGAATAATTTTGAACTTTGAGAGGTCTCTAGAATGTCGAACCATGCCGCTTTTGAAGTACTCCTCCTAGTTGACGAATGGCAAAAAGTGGCTACACAGAAAATCAACTGTTGATACAACTATCCTAATACGATAGAATTGCCATAGATGTAATAGCTCCGAAGGAGTGGTTGTCCAAAACAACCAGAACAGGATTTTTCTTTGTTTATTTCCAGATTTTGTTTTCTATTTTGACCTCTCATGCAATCTCGTGAAAACAGTGGTGTCACTAGGGTCAGTGGCACCCGGGGCGGTAGCCCACGGCTACCCCCCCCTCGGCTCGTTGCCCCCCCTCTCCCCCCGCTCGTCGCCTGCCGCAACACCCCCCCTCCCCCTCTCGCGGCCCGCCGCGACACCCCCCAGAGCGCTGCACCTGGGGTGGTCCGCCACTCCCCCCCCTCCCCCGCATCCCCCTTGTGACGCCACTGGGTGAGAAGTATTAATCCTATAGAAAGTGATGTGAAAAATGTTGTTCAATAAAATCCAGTAAATTAATTTTAACCTATGGTGGAAGATTCGCTACAAGACAATATAAATAAAAAAATTATAACAGTAATAATGATTGGAACTTTGCAAGTCTTAGATTGGTAAACAGTAGTATGCACGTTGAAATATAAGTGAAGTCTACGGGTTCATTTATCTGACAGGCAACTTCAAAACAACTTTTTTCTCTGCTGCATGATGAACTCCAATTAGCGCTCTGAAAAGAATTCGAGAAGCGAACCAAAAGGGTCTTAAATAATTTATCCTCTAGCATAGAATGAACCTGAGCGAAATCTCCATACTAAACTCGAATGTTGAAAAACGTTTTTTTTTTATTTAAGAAAAAATCCTATATTAGAACATCGAATTAACATCTTCCATCAAAGGGAAAAATGCATCATCCGCTTTCAATATGCCTAAAAGGATAGATGTGTTCGTGGGAGATTTAATTAGCATGTAGCAACTGACGTTTGAGAATCAAAGAAAAAGAATAATTTCCGCCATAATTAATATTACCATGCCCACTTAGTTTTGCTGGTCAGTATATTTATATTAGGACCCGACTAGAAGTTGCAATTTACATTTTAATAGATTCACGACTTTCAGAGTTTTTCAATCAAAACGGGGATTTTACGGTAATCTCATTAGTCGGCTTTGTTTGAATTATTTGCTTGCTTTCGAAGGATAAGCAGCAAGAAGCAGGCAAGACTGGCCTTTTTTGAGCCGTCCTCTAAGAGGTGGATCATCTGAGGTGAATAAATCTGCTGTAGCTTTTGAGCAAAACTGTATTCAGCCATTAACGAATATGATGACCGTGTGCGCTCATAACTTGACCGGTCCTCATTAGTGCTGCGGTCTAGTTGTGTATGTCTCTTCATTGACTTCATCCGCATGAATTAAAACAGCCTTGGAATGCTTCCAGCAGCCGATAACTCTGACTTTCTAAGAGCTCGTCCCATACTTCAAGGAGTGTGTGCGACTCGGCAGCTCTGCGAGAAAAGACAATCGAAGCGATGTAGGATACTCATATTTTACGGAATAGCTTTCACTTCCAATAGTGAGCAAAAATATAAAGGAGAAGAGCCTTTATCCTGAGGCGAATAGAGGACGTTGTCTTGCACTTGCGGGACGCACTTCGCTGTCGATAAATGTTCTGGTGCCTGGATTATGTCCTTCGTCCCAGGAACCTGGCACACAGACAACCTTACTTTGTGGAGGATCGCCCTCCAGAAACAAAAGGCTCGAGGTACACCTAAGCACTTGTTATGAGTTGTGAATGCGAAAGCATGCACGTCATTATTCCGCTTCCTTCTTTCGTCTGCGGCGTACTTCCGTCGACGGTCGAGCGCGCGCACTGTTCTCGGCGCGCTGATCTTTGGCGTGGACCGGTGGAGCCGCTGCCTCGTGGACACGCAGCGCCATTGGGTGACGGTCGTTGAAACTGACGCGCAGCGGCCAATGGGAGCCTCGTCGACGCGCACCAGCCAATGGGACCGAAGCCGAAATCCATCAGTTTTGATCCGCTCTTTTCGAATCGGGCAAACTAGGTGCCGTTGTCTAAAGCTTTTCGCGTGGTTTCATAGCTGGGAGTTGGCTTCACTTGCAGAAAGGGTTTAAGGTGCCGTTTGGCCCGGTTTCAAAGCTGATGACGTCGGCTCGCTCCATGGGACAGCTAATGCTTTCGCATTAGAAATATTTACCTTTCTTTTTAACGGACAGAAAGTCGCATTAATATTACAACGCTCTGCTTGTCATGGCAACTAGCAGCACGACGAGGCGAGCGAACGCAGCATTAGGGCGAATTTGCGCCACGGCACGACGCCACTGGTATGGCTCCAGCGCGCCCCTGGCCCAACCGAATGGTCCCCTACCATGACGTTACGTGACTTGGTGTCACCTGACGCAATTTTTCCGCTGATTTTAGCAGAGTAATAATAAATAAGTGTTCGTTTTCTCTCCCAAAACTACTGTTTAATACCTTCTAAACACATTTAAACGACAAATGAATAAATTAATTATTTTCCTTTATTCTTTAAAACAAACAAAAGACGGCAACTAAGACAAAAAGCTGCTACACGAGAAACTTGGCGGGGACTAGCCAGCTACAAAGTGGTCGCTGTCAAAGTTCAGCAGCTGCTGAATATGCGGTAATTTTACCATGCACATTTGTGGGTGCTTAACACATCGAGCTCATATACACATAAAATAATCTAACAACAAGTTTTTTTGTTACTTCGAAATAAAAAAAAATAAAACGAGTGTTCAACAAGGGGCAATTGATAAGACTGCTGACTGGGCGAGTTGGTAGTTCATGTCGAATAACGTAACAGCGCACAACAATTGAAATTGAAATACAATAGAAGCAAAACTCACACAGAATACAGCAAATGCATTACCATTCAAAATTCAAAATAACAATTTAGATCTTTTCGGGAGTCAGCATGTTTGCTAATGATATATAGTATAATTAATCAACGCGAGACCATACTTTTTTTGGCGGGTGGGACTATTACATTGTACACACACACGCATAGAAAATGTGTGAATATTTTGAAATAAATTGGAAGCGTAAAAAAAGTAAGGTCATTAGTTATTTGTACGGACTTATATGGAAGTAGAAGGTGGAATTTATATAGGTTTGGTATTTGAAAAAAATTCTACTGGGCGAATTATGCGTTTGTGTGATAAAAAATTTGTACAATCTCTCCATTAATACTGCATTGCTTACATTAGGGGACTTGGACGAAAAAAGGTAGCAGTAAGTTTTTCACAGTAAATGCAATCTCTAATGGTGATTGCATGTGATAAAATCGAATCGATTGACATTAACATGCCCGTCTATTCCGTCAGGAAATTCTTACGCGATAGTAGTTCGAAACGCAATTAAAATGTGTGTCGTGTTTTAGTAAAATGTATTATATACTTAAATGACATCTCTGATAAAGAATAATTCCTCCACTGCAATCGTTGGGGAGTGAACGATAACGCAAGAAATCCTTACTGAAGTGTTTCAAATCGAATCTTCAAATACAACGAGCACCTTACTTATACCCCAATCCCATTTTTTTTTCTCCCGCTGTTCTAGGAGTGCAGGAGTGGCAACATTATTGGTCAGGTGAATGACTTCATTACTAGGAACAAATGGACTTTAAAAATTGCGTCATGTTTTCGTTCGACCTGACCGCAATATGGAAGGAAAATAGTTCGTGAGAAATGGCATGATTGATAAATATTTATACACACGATAAATAACAGTCTCCTACTGGCGGCGCGTAGAGATAAAACTCCTGACAAGCGCTCATGCGGCAGACGATTCTTGAAGGTTTCAGTGGCCTTTTAGGAAAGTAAAAGGCCGTTAAAACTGCGATGCGCTTTGCAACAAAAATTTATGATTGTCAGATTAGAATTAACTTCAAATGTTAGTGAACAAAAATTCATTGGGCTTGATGAAAGGAGACTTGAGTGAAACTTTGGAGCTAGTATAACATTCTAAAAAAGCACCGGTGCTTCTTCATTGCCAATCACTCAAAAAATCATTTACTGCTGCCTAGTGACTGAGATAAACGAGTTATATTTCTAGACAAATAGATAAACCAGTTCCATGTCTAGACAAATAAGTAAAGCCTGTGGTATTTCACTGAGCGTTCCGTACTTTTGCAATCAATGGATCAATCAATACATGTTACAAGCAATCAATCAATTAGCCAATTATTCAATTTGTCATTCAATAAATTAATCGAATGATGGATCAATACGCCAGTCAGTCAATATATCAATCAAACAAGCTTTCCTTTGGTATGGCATGGCCAATTTAATTTTGGGGTTTAAATATGTATTGCTCTTTGAAACATGATACGTGTTAAAATACAACAAATGATGTCGTGAGCGTGGATGTCGGTGTGACTGCAGGATCGACCGTTGGCTGGGAGACTGTCTGAATTCTGCGAACTACGGTCTCGCTTATATACACTCTGCTGTAGGAAACATTTCATCGTTGCAGACGCAAGGAGAACGGCATGGAAGGAGTTTCCGTTGTTCCGCATCCAGCATGAGCTTTCTATCTTCGATAACCCTTCTGCACCTCATGAGCCTCTAGCACGCACGTGCAGCCAAGGCGCGACGAAAGGCAAGGGGCGCGTGTTGGAGTCCGGGCGACTGAAGCATGCACTCTACCGTTCTTATCCTGTCCGTGACTACAGGCAAGAACGCGGCTCCAGAGATTGAACTGGAACGTCCTGGAAGACCAACGTAAGGCAAAACGGAAAACTAATACCGAAATTGCTGTTTTCGCTCCACTGATCCTTCGACGAAATGCGTTAGCCTTCAGCGAAGGCCGGGAATTCCCGTATCTCAACACTCCGCGTACTGTTGTCTTCGGAGGGTCAGTCTGTTTTTCCGGGCGTCGGCGGTTTTGGATACAGCCTCCCTCGATCCCCGACTACGGTTCGCATCCTGTTATATTCGGAGAGCCAATCTTGTGCTCCAGGGTGTCGGCGGTTCCGCGCAAACGGCGTCGTCGCCCTGCCTCGGTTTTACGTTGTCGCGTACGTTGTGCCGCCACCTCGGCCGCTCGATCCTCTCATCTCTTTCTTTCACGGTGCGGCATTGAAAGTGTGCCGGAAGACTCTTTCCCTCTTGTGAGACGGAAAGCGAACGCAACGAGTGAACGAATGAGGCGAAAGAGCACGGCGGGAACCGCGCACCGGCATCACGCAACAAGTCCAGTGCAATCCAGTCCAGTTCACATCATGACCGTCCAAACGAAATGCGGCTGCATGCACCCAGGCTGTAAATGCTCGCGCTTTTAAAAGTCCGATTGAAGGAATGAAGCCCAGTGTTGCTTCTAACGGGAGCTAAGTGCTCTACGAACTAGGCCACGCATGCTTCATATTTAATAAATTGAACTACAGCTACTGTTTTTACCAGATTATATAATTCACGGTACGAAACGGGCGTCTCAAGGAAAGGCATTGCCCTAAACAGAACGCACTGCTCATCCATACCCTGCTGCTGGTTAAGAAAAGCATGGCAAGCTCCTCCCGCAAATCCCCCACTCTCTCCCTTTAGCAGAGCGAGAAATAAAGAGGAGACAAGAATAAACTAGCCTCCTCTCCAGTCTTCGCTCTACTAAAGGGGAAACAGACGATGGCTTCGAGTGAGGAGCTTCTCTCGCTTTTCTTAAACTGGAACAAAGTATAGGCACCCTGAGTTACGCATTATTCAGACACCGTTATCCTTCGCCATTTAAAAGAAAGAATGCAATAAAGAAATTACACAAGCTTGATAATGCTGACAAAGACCTGGCAGCACGGAATGTGTCCCATATAAACCGCACGTCTTTTTTTGTTAATATTTTGAGCGTTTTTTATTTTTATATTTGCATTTGTTTTCCTTCTTTTTATCCCTCTCTCCTCCCTTTTAATTCCCTCCTTTCCCCTATCCGTCCAATCACCTGACAAAAAGGGCCCCTCTACCCCTCTCCATCTACCTCCGTTCCCTTCCCTGCCCTCTCCATCTACCTCCGTCCGCCTTCCTCCTCCCCATCCCTTATCCCAAGCTATAGATGACACGTGGCGTCAAATCACGACTTCAATTTTTCCGTTATATTGGGCGGGAAAACTAGAGTGCGTAACTCTCCCATCTTGTCGCTCGTTCATGACTCTCGTTTTTATATAAAAAAGAAACGACCCATAAAACACATTTCGTGTTAAGGCTCAAGATCGGTTTACTGAGAGTAAAGGGGAACTTTTAAAAGGCGGTTGTATTTATATTTAGAAGTTTATTACAGATAAACGTAAATCAGCTTTAATAGTTCGTTTGAAAAGCATGTCAAATAGAGAAACCAAGCAAAAAAATTATTTTGACGCTAAGCGGACGGCGCTGTCATGAAATCCGTGCAATCCCGTCGGCAATTGAAGATTTGAGGGCCTGTTGACATCGGTTTCTGAGCAACCGCTTTCTATCTGCTCGTCCTTCTTATCCGCCTTGTGCATCTCTGATCCAAATGTCAACTTGAAATTGCAAAATATCCAGGTCAACATTCTCCCCCACGAAGCGAAATATTCCAATCGGATTTTTGAATCTTGACACCTAACGAATGGAGAAACACCAGCTGATTCCGTCTAGATCGTACCGTAACGCTTTTATTTATTTTTTTGCGTTACGTGGACAATTTTTGTGTGTTAGGTGAGTGCTATGCTAAAAGTGTGTTTGTGTGCTTGGATGTCTGGATGTCTTGAGACGAGCTTGGATTTCTGGAGACGAACTTGGATGTCTGGAGACGAACTTAGGGGAGTTCGTTCATTGCAATTCCACTGTACAGGAAGTACAATGCCTCAGCATCTGAATTGAGCTAACGCTTGAAAACATACCAGACCAGAAGCATGCCTGTACCTCCTTTGTTTCTACAGCATTTCTAGCCTTCTTATAGGTTCTATGGCAGATAAAATTATCTTTATTCTAGTTACTAGATTCACGTTCGACTTCAGAAACGGAAAGCGTGGGCTTATTATTTCATAATCTTCGCGTCCTGATTCCTTCGTCGGCGTTCATAGGGGCAACTGCTGCAATTACAGTGGCTGAGAAGTGATGATAAGATGTTCTGGATTTGTCTCAACTTGTGTTTTATCAGTTGTCAAACGCCATACGGCGAAAAAGTGTACAAAATCTTGGGTGTATTGGAACTCAAGATGGGGCGTGTCAAATAAGTGAAACATAGAGTAGAGGCAGGCAATGCGCGATGACGAGGAAGCCGAACGCGCGCCGCCATTGATTAAGGTGGGGGGTATACAAAAGCATATAAACACTTTTGGCGGGTAAACAAACACAAGAGGAGCACGAGGAGGAGACGAAACTTGCGTGCCGTATAGTCCGTATGACCGTTCTATAAGAGTTTGGCCCATAGGAGAAAATAAAGAGAAAATCTAACTTACTGGGAAACACCAAGTTTTGTCGTCACAACCTATGGAGTGTCTCTTGCACAAAAAAAAGAAGCTGAGTTAACTTTCTTACAAAACACAAACATTGCCAATCACAGTGAACAATAGAAGAGTACCAACAACTTACGACGGTCTGCCTATGATTGGATCTGATATCTAAGGACAAGGATAATGAGCATGTGAACTTAACCAGATCACATATTTATCTAACCATAATCTGAGCTTCGTCATTATTTGGAATTTTTATTGATTATCGGGATTGGCCCCCTCCGTGTTCTGCAATGATGATTACTTTCATTTTTGAACACAAATACAACTGGTGCGTTTTAATGTTTGCTCTGCTGAAGAACGATTTTGCGTGTGGACGATACACCGGGTGCGGGCTACCTCAGGAAAAGCATTTTTTCGGCCAAAATTCGCCCCTCCGAACCCCACACTGCTTGCGGTCTATTGTGCGGAAAATGTGACACTAATTTCAACTGTTTCCTGTTTATCGCATTTTTTGTGTGTTCTTACCGCCGAATTCAGAAACCTCACTCAAACTACACTCAAACTGAAGGGCCCCTCCACCGGCGCGAGGGCCGGCGCTGGCCAATCGCGAGGACGGATCCGCCGTCGCGATTTGCCAGCGCCGGCCCTCGCGCCGGTGGAGGGGCTCTTCAGTTTGAGTGTAGTTTGAGTGAGGTTTCTGAATTCGGCGGTAAGTGTCCAGAACGTGAGTGGAAATACCTAAGCTAACAATATTTTCGTTTTCTTTTTCTGGTACCCGAAAAATGTACTTATATCTATATATTTTAATATTCTATTTAGATATTTATTCGTGTTATTCCATACGTGCAGACCAGCCTTCTTATCTAAATCGTGATGATAATATAACTAGCTATGGATTTTGCTATGTGCGAGGGAGAATAATTATTTGATATTTAAGTGCATTACGTCTAAAATGCAATATGATTGCAGCTAAAACTACTTTGCTCAGCATTTCATAGTTTTGCCCATACGGACAACAGTCAAGCTTCGCTATAAACCACCGCCAAACATCGCAATACAGTTTCGAAAATGTCGAACCTGGTCGAACTCAAACCTTTCCAGGTTCCTGACTTCCCTAATTGAGCCTCTTTTCAATAGGGAAACGAGAATGAATGCAATACGGCTTCCATATTTCAAAAGTATGATTTCTAAAGTAGAAATGTTTTCGTGGACGATATATTGACGCTGACATATATGCCCAAGCCCGTAGACAGCAATATGGATTAAAACCTTAGCTTCTTAAGCACTGCAGGAGGTTTTTGGTGGATGATATATTGACGCCGACGTATACCCCCACTTGCAGGGAAACTCCAGTGGAAAACGAAACCAAAACAGATGGCTGGTTCGCTTTAGTGGCACGAAATTTGATCAGAGCCCAAATATTACGTCAAAGGGAAGCCTCGTGCTTTACTAAAATCGATTTTAAAGGTGCGACGAGCTGCTCATTACCCGGTGGTAAGCGGGAGAACGTTTAATCAGTGAGCACTGGCGCAGCTCCCTCCTGACGTCACATCGAGGTTGAGCTACGGTTGATGGGTTGTACCCAGCGTTATTAGATTAGCTCAGTTACGGAACTGCTCATAGACGCCGCGTGCACGAACAGTACCCCCCCCCCCCTCACTCACCACGACTCGTCCGGCGTCGCTCGACGCGCCGCCGGACGGCTGCTTTGGTAACTGAATCGGAATACGTTCATTTCAACGTTACTAGACGCGTAGAAACGAACGAAAAAAACTCTTTTGTAGTAACTTTTTTGGGAGTTTAGTACAAAATGAGGGGCGCGTGATGTTTTCTAAAATTGTTAGTTTGCAAGGTTTTCAGCACAATTAATATTGTTTTTATACAACCATGCTTCAGCGGTGATTTCAGGTAGCGCGTCCCGAGCTAGGCGCATCTTAACTTCGGTGGTATTATGCGGCGCGTCCGCTGGGGATACGGGGGTGGCACCCCTGTAACCTCTTCCACCGTATCTGTTTCGGGTCCGAAATGGCCAATTGAAGCCAAAATAAATGTCACGTGCAGTTCCTCGAGTGACCGCTGCGGGAGAAACGGCGGCGTTGTGATCGCCATTGAGCGCTTCAGCTGTGCTCTTTGGAACGCACAGTTTTGAAACAAAAATATAGGTGACGCTTTGAACGACGGCTGGCAGAGTGAAGTGAGTGAGGGGCGGTACTACCCCCCGCGGGAGCTCCACAACTGAGGTAATCTAGTAACATTGGTTGTACCGCATACCGCAGCACTGTTACGACGTCACGTCGCTTCCTGGATGGATGGATCGATGTTAATGCCTATACCCTTTGCAACCGGCGGCAGCTTGCGGCACCTAGCTTAAGTCTGAAAAAAGTGAAAGCCGTCTACAACTCCCTGTAACGCCGAATTAGAGCGCAGCTCTTGAGGAGGAAGAGGAGGGAAGGGTACTTAGTGGAAGTCATGTGACCTCGAGGGGGGGTCACGTGACCTAGGGGAGGGGGGTCACGTGACCCCCCTTCTTGAGGTCCTCCTGAAGGAACCCGAGGCCCTCCCTAGGTCCTCCCGAGGTCCTCCCGAAGGAACCCGAGGCCCTTCCGAGGTTCTCCCGAAGGAACCCGAGGTCCTCCCGAAGTCCGGGGGGGGGGGGGCTCGCGGTTACGCCGACGCTGCTCAAGCCGGACACGGGAACCTAAGAGCTGCGCTCTAAAACGAACATATGATTCCTCACTCCCTTCTAAGCCAATTATCTCCTCCTAACTATCCTTAGGCAATGTGAGATATCACCAGGATCACCTTTGGAGAATTGGGCAAAAAACTATAAAACATCACCTTTGCCTTTTGCCTATTCGCCTTTTGCCACTGGCGAGCGAGTCACCAATTTACCTTTGGCCAAAACATTGTCGCCGTTACCTCAGCAGAAGACCCACTGGTGGAGAGGGTTGAGAATTTGGGCCGTAGCCACGCGGGAGGAAGTCCCAATTTTCCTCTCCCCGCATGCCGCAGCTATGCCAGTTAGTTGTGCATCATTCAATTTTCCCTAGACAATTTCCGCCAATCTTCTAATCGCCTCTTTCAGACTGCAATCCTTTTATCTTCCGTCCTTCTATCGTCGCCAGGGAAACCCAGGGCCCCGGCCAAATCTGCTACGCTTCAGAGAGCGCAGCGCGAAGCCCCGTGCACTTCATAACCAAGTGCTCTAGTGTCTCGCTCTCATTATGACAAGCAGCACATAATCTGTCTGTCTGCTGAAATTTAGCCTAATACGTCCTCGTCCTCAAAACTTCCGTTCTCGCCTCAAGCAGTAAAAGAACCTGCCAGTAAATTGTCAAACGCATTTTCCTTTCTTATGTTCTGTTGTTGTGTCCTGTATATTGTTAGTGCTGAATTTTCCTGCATTCTTACCTTCCACATTTTTTGTTCTGCCTCTTTCACTCTATTTTTCACATAAGTAGTCTGCTAATCGCCATCAATAATGTGTAGGCATTTAAATATAAGCTTTCAGGTTGGGTTTGTTCATTTTTCGTTTAAACAGTTCATGTATTAACATTTGAATACCTTACGTACCTACCGCGCATCATCCATTTTGGTCAACCTTTGTTCAAATTTGAACTTACTGATTGCCTCTATTCTTTCAAAAGACGACCAACCCATGTTCCCCTGTACTCCCTCATTTGGTGTCTTTCCATGTGCTCTCAGCGCCAATCTGCCTACGTTTCTTTATCGAATTTATAATCCTGATTGAACCACTGATGTCATGCAAAGTAGAAATCAGAGGACAGTCCTGGTACCATCACTCTTTTCTATATTTATCAGACCATTTCATATCCATTAGAGTTTTATAGTGCTTTGAGCTTCATAATAGATTTATTTGTTTTCCCTTTTCTAGTTCTATTTTCCTCATGTTCCTCTAGATGTTTCCTTCCCTCATTGAGCCAGACTCCCAGTGATTTGTATTTTCGTACATTGTGTAAAAAATTGTTTTGTATACTCAGGATCTCACTACTTTGTCGTTAAAACAATTTCTCCAGACTTGTCACCACTAAAACTCATGCCCAAAGTGTCGCTTTCTCTCCATATATTCCAGGTAGTTCCTGTAACGTATCCTGGTGATCTTCCATAAGTAATATGTACTCCGCATACATAAGTCCCGCTGTTACGTGCAAACCATTTTTCTCTCCTAAATATAACTCACGTCAAAACCAAAGTTACCCTGCTCTAATTTATTTTGGATGTTAGTTAGATATAATATGCATATCAGAGGTAATAGTAGACAGGCCTGGCTGAGCCCCTTTTTATTGCTGCGGGTTGTGTAGTTCCTGCTTCCTATGTTATAACTACCTTATTGTATGTGCACACCTGCTGAAAAAGCTAACCAAATTTTAATCCAAGTGATAATCCTTCAGCTAGGCCAAGAGTTTTCCTGGCTCACATTGTCGTGCGCTTCCTTGATGTCCAAAAAGCTAACCATAAAGAAGTCTGGTTCTTCATTGCTATTTTTTATAGATGGTGTGGTGACGAATAAGTTATCTTCCAGTCTTCTATCTCTTTAGAATCTACATGTGTTAAAACTGACGCAGTACTGCCATATCTTCCGCGCATTTTTCTCTTCTCCGCTCTAATATCTGCATAGCTCATCTCTATCACTATTGCTGGATTTGCCACTGCGGAGTTAAAAATGATTCCAGACTCATTCCGCACTTTCGCGACCCCGGAATGGAATGGAATAAAATTATATCCCTTTCGCCCGGAATGCAATGGGAATGGAATGGGCTCGGTTCTTATGCGAGATATGTCGATTTTCGTTTAGGGGCCACGGGCTGACGGCCAAATTCACCAGCGCATATGTAAGTGGCTCTTGAAACAGCATCATTACACTGGAGGTGACAGACAGCTTTATTGCCTCACTGGCTTTTATACCTCTTCAAGAAGGAAAATGTCGCGGCCTACGTGAAGCAACCAAAACTGAATAGTTGTCGACAGACAAGGTGAGGTCCTGGCATAGCGAGACGCGACAAAGCGACTGCAACAATCATGCGAGATTAACAAGCAGCTTTAAACAACGATGTCGAACCGAACCCGAACCGTAAATCGGAGCGAAACTGTTATTTCTACTTGAACCGGAAAAGACTGTAACCGAAGTCAAACGTTCGATATTGAACCCGATCCGGAACAAAACCGCGATCACACGTGGCGGTTACCAGTTCCTGGAAATAGTTCGACGTAATGAAATGTGAGCTGCGCCTTCTTGCGGGTGGCGGCGCGCAGTCAATTGAATATTCGCGACGGCGGCGTCTGCGGCTCCGTTTTTACTAAACAAACGGCAACGACGGCATGGAGACAGCTAAATAATAATGAAACCACAGTGTATGTTCACGTCTTTGTGCAGCACGAATCGGCGTCGAGGAGTCGGAGTGGAGCCGAACACTTTATACTTTGTTTCACGTTACGAGGGACCATAAACGACGCTAGGAACCAACGGAGCCAATTTATAGATCGCAGGGTGTCACGTGTCCTTCCGGTTGGACGCGGGAGCGCAAAGTCGAGAGGCAATCTGCGAACTATAGATTGGCTCGTGTAGTTCATAGCTTCCATCGCGGTATATCATCATCATCATCATTTTATTTTGCTTGAGGGCTCCAGGGGGCATTATACAAGGGAGTGAACACAATAAAAACATCAACAAAAATAGTTAATAAAAAACACTGTAACCTATACTTGTATTTCAGAAAGAAAGAGGTTAACGGCTGCAGCAAACTTGTTAGTGTCAGTCATGTTTACAATGAGGTCAGGTAATGCGTTCCAATTGTCAATAGCAGATGGTAGAGTCAACATTTTATAAGAGACGGATGACGAAGCAATTGAGCGCAGTTTATATGAGTGGTCAAAACGAGGGAAAATACGGTAGGGAGGTGATAGTAGAGAAGCTTTTAGATTGTTGTTGTGGTAAAAGATTTTGTGAAGAAGAGTGAGACGTGACACCCTTCGACGGAAAGAAAGTAAGTCAAGGTTAGCTGATTTGCGTAATCCTGATATGCTAGTGTATGGGGAGTAGTCAGAGTAATAAAACGAAGACCTCTGTTTTGAACGGATTCAAGGTTGTTAGTTAGATATGATTGCCATGGTGACCATATGGATGAAGCAAATTCAAGTTTAGATCTGACCAAGGTTGTATAAGCTAGTAGTTTTACTGCAGGTGTAGCTAGTCTAAGGTTACGGCGAAGAAATCCGAGAGTACGGTTAGCATCGGCAGTGACAGCATTTATGTGAGTAGTCCATGACAGATCAGAGGTCAGGTGAACGCCTAGGTATTTACATGAGGAACAGGTAGCTACTGGGATAGTGGAAACGTGATAAGAAAAGGATGAAACATGTGAACTGCGGGTGAATGATAGAGATTTACATTTATTAAAGTTTAAAGTCATTTGCCGTTTGTGGCACCACTGAGTTATAAGTGCGAGAGTCATTCTGCAAAATTTGATTATCGTGGTTTGAATTAATAGATCTATAAATTACACAGTCGTCGGCGAACAGACGTATTGAAGAGGAGATGTTGAGGTGAGAGATCATTAATGTATATTAAAAATAG
The DNA here is from genome assembly GCA_037355805.1 of Ixodes ricinus. Taxonomy (NCBI): domain Eukaryota; kingdom Metazoa; phylum Arthropoda; class Arachnida; order Ixodida; family Ixodidae; genus Ixodes; species Ixodes ricinus. The sequence goes on along the minus strand of JAZHYW010018794.1, from coordinate 2,608 downwards.
AAGGGGGCCAAGAACGGTTCCCTGGGGACGCCGGAGGTTACAGTGCAGGTGGTAGATTTGGTGTTGTTAATAGATGAGCACTGGGTGCGATTTGTGAGAAATTCGGAGATCCATTTGACGACTGAGGGATGGATATTAATATTTCTAAGTTTCAGTAGAGAGACGCTGATGAGGGACCCTGTCAAATGCCTTGGAGAAATCAATAAATATGGCGTCAGTTTGCTTATTAGAATCAAAGTTTGAGTAAACGTCAGTAAGAAAAGCTGTTAGTTGCGTTTCGCATGAGTATGACTTGCGAAAGCCGTGCTGATGCTCGAAAAGAAGGTTGTGGGAGTCTAGAAAGTTTATTATGTTAGAATACAGTATATGCTCTAAGAGTTTAGACGACACACTGGTGAGCGAGATGGGGCGATAGTTGTTGATTAGTTGACAATCACCTGCTTTGTAAACGGGGATGACGTTAGCGATTTTCCAATCGCATGGAATTTCAGAAAGTTGAAGAGACTGCGAGAAAATGTCGCAGAGGAAAGTTGAAGAGACGTGTTTAGTATTTATTAATATTTTCGAGTTTATTTGGTCGTCGCCAGAGCTAGAAAGACACCTTCAGCTGATCAATGGCCTTTAGTACACCAGAGTGGTCGATCATGATAGGATTCATAGGAGGATGAAGGGGTTGGCACAAGTTGGGCATACTTGACAAGTCTTCATTGGTAAAGATTGAGCTAAAAAGTTGTTAGTTTCAAGAGCACCAAGTTCGTCAGAAAGTGGAAGGCCGTACTCGTCAACGAATTGTAAAGGAGAGAGAGAGTGCTGGGTTAATTACTTTCCAAAACTTTTAGGTTTATTGGTTAAAATGTTGGGGAGGTCATGAGTATAAAATTTGGATTTGGCATCATGAATCGCGGATTTGTAGGCCCTAGCGCATTCGTGATAGGTGTTCCAAGATGTGTTAGTGTTAAGAGCCTTTGACCTCGTATAAGCTCTTTTTCCTGTTGGCGTGACAATGAACTGTTTTATCGTACCAAGGTTAGTGTTATCGGATATAATTCGAGTGAGTGGAACAAAACGTTTGATTAGGGATGTTTGTCTATCTTTGAAAAGAATCAAGTTTTCATTGACCGTCCTTTCTGCGAAGTTAACTGATAATATGTGATAAAATTCTTCGAGATTGGTGTTGATAGATGCGTAGTCGGCTCTCGAGTAAGCGTGAATGAATTTGCAATAATGTGATTTCTTAGGAGTAGTGATAGAGAATGTTAGCTCAATGACGAGGTGGTCGCTAATGCTGGGTAAGTATGTGACGTTGCTGAAGAGTGAAAGGTCATTGCTTAAACATAGGTCGAGTACGTTGCTGCAGCGATTGGTAATTCCAGTGGGTTGAGTGATAACATTAGATAGACTAAAATCTAAACAAAGGTCAATAAACTCTTGAGAAAATGCACAGCTAGAACAAATAGTAGACCAGTCAATATTTGGGTAATTGAAATCACCAAAAAGGGTAACTAAAGCGTTAGGATATTTACATGCGAGTTCAGAAAGCATTTATACAGCTCAATGACAAAATCTCTCTTATTATCCGGCGGTCTGTAACACACACCCATTATTACGGAAGGCGTTGTGCAAAGATACACCCAAACAACTTCTGGGTCAGTGGTAAGCGGTATTAGCCGAGATGGTATATGGTCTTTTATGGCCAAAAGTACGCCCTCTCCTTTTCTAGTTTTTCTATCAGACCTATACACTCGAAAGTTTAGGTGCGAGGGAAATAGCTCAACGTCAGATATATCCGGGCTTAGCCACGTCTCTGTTAGTACTACAAAAGCGGCATTACACGCTTCAATTACTGAAATTATTTCGTCTCTCTTTGGTATTAGGCTTCTAATGTTAGTAAATAGGATAGGAATGACTTGAAGATTTGTTAGCGATAACATGGTGCTTTGCCGGTCGACGCCTAGAGGGCGACGAGAAGAAGCGCTGGCGTGGCTATGTGTCTTTTTCTTTAACGGTGCCAAGAGCGGCATCGAATACGTAGCAGTTATCATTTATAAAAAGTTTATCATGACGCAGTCTGTAGGGGGTGCCTTTGGCCTTGCAAAATCAAGAAGTTGACGGCGTGCGAGCCGGACAGAAATTGGGAAGTCTTCGCTGATGGCTACGCGAGTTCCTTTAAGCTTGTGGGCTGATGAAAGAACGCTATCTTTATCTTTAAACGAAGAAAACTTTACTATATAAGGTGAAACGAGTATACCTAAATATGCCGATCTGCTAAATAGCTATTATTTATGTGTCCTTGTGGTGTGTGTGCACGCGTGTGTTCATTTTATCTTTTTGCTTCAGGCTTCTAAGCAGCATTTCTTGAGGAAAAAGCAAACATAAACATTAGTATAAAGGCAAAAGTCGACGGCTGTCGGCGCGTTTGTTCTGCGGTGGCGAAATCTGGAGGGACCAAGAGTCGAATCCGCGACGAGCTCGACACTGCAGGGTCGGTCGCCGGGGCGTCAGTTCCCAAAGCCGAGACTGCTTGAAGATATTTTTTCGTGTGTACAGTGTGTTCTAGTAACAGCAAGTCGCCTGTTGTCTTTGTTATGCCCTATTTTGTGTTATTCGT
>JAZHYW010018793.1:0-16302 GCA_037355805.1 Ixodes ricinus | reverse complement strand
CCTGTGCAGCTGACCTTCATGATTGGCTGGAAGGAGTCAAGGCAGTACCCCAACGTCATGGTGTTCTACATCAACCTGTGCCTGCTGCTCATGTGCGCCGGCTGGCTGGCACAGTTTGTGCCCGAGGGCTCGCGAGGACATCACCTGCCGGAGGGACGGGACTCCTGCGGGAGCGAGCGCGCAGCCCAGGTGCCTTTTGCTGCCAACTTCTTCCCAACATCTCGCTCCATTCGTTCTTTTTCTCCTCCGCAAAAGTTTCTAGGGGAGACGAGGTTGCCCAAGCTATAGCACTGCACGTAGATGTTTGGGTTTCAGTTTTTATTTAACGGGACTGCAATGTGTTACGTGTCGAGCAGAGTCTCGGAAAGCGTTGCTCATTTTGAAAGCAAAGTCTCAAAGCGTCGACTCATTCTAGACTTCAGGATGGGGCCTGAAGGAGGAAGGTGCCAGGTTGTTTTGAGCTGCTCAGTGTCTGTGTACCCTTGTAGGCTCGGTGTAAGGCAAGATTTACCAAACTTATGCAAGTTTAGCTTTTTTTTTTTAAATTTAGCTTTTACAAAGGGGGTAACGACAAATACTTAAGGGGGGACACTACGCTGAGAAAACAATTTCTGCAAAAAGTTGATGTTGAAAAAATTTCATATTTACGTCCACCAACATCCAGAGAGTATTCCCAGAAAAGTCTCATTAGTTTGCACTCGTAGTAGTTACATTTTTATAAATTATTTTCGGTCCACCGACGCTAAAGAAAAGGTAGCTGCTGGAGCACTTTGAATGGATTTTTCTCCGTTCCACTTTTCGGCATGCAAAATCACTTTAGAAAAACTATCGTTTTCCTATTACTCAATAGAGAATTATTCTTAGGTGGTTTTCTGGGATAGAATCTTGTGAGGAACATGCGTGGCAGGTTAGTTTTTCTGCTTTAACATTTTTTTGTGCTAAAAACCATACAGTACAATCTCGATAAACGGAACCTGAAGGGACCAGGAAAATCTGTTCCATTTATCAGGAGTTTCATTTACTGAGAGTATGTAGTGTAGGTACACTAAAAATGTTGAATGCCAGCTTAAATGCTGTTTCCACAAGTGCACAATTTGTAAACACCAGCAAGTGAATGTAGAAGGCAAAATAATGACAAAAACACCAAATTGCTGCTTTTGTATATTCACACAAACCGTGTAAAAACGTTGAAGCAATATTCATGTTCTCCATTTCCCTCTTTCCCTGCTCTCCAGGGTGTCTCTAAAAACAATCACTCACTGAGTAGGCAAAAACGAGGAGATCTTGGTTTGTTTAAGATCCAGCAACCTTTTCTTTCGAATGACGTCATCCATGGCCGAGAGGTTCTGTAGGTGGACTTCGTTGCAAGCGCCCGTTTTCGTGAAGCAACCGCTATCAAAATCATTAATGACTTCGATCTTTTTTTCTAACGTGAGCGCACGGTGTTGTCGCTTCGTGGCCGCCATCGCACGAAAGTAGGACACTATACTCGTCTCAGCTTCAGCATGGACTAAGTCGCGAAGGCTGTGCTACGCGAGCGCGCCTTTACCGCTTCTGACGGAGCACTCGCTGCACGAGCGACCGTGTAGCCGGTAAGGCTTCATCCACGCAATTACTCGCGCTTAGTAGTACGCGGCTAATAATAATCCGTACTAACGTGAGATGAAGTATAGGCCTAAGATGCGAGCAGAAGCCTTCGTTGAGCCAAGCCTACCCAACATAGCCACCTATGCGTAAAAAATGAGAAAAAAACTCCCAAAACCCATGCGTACATGCTAATTTTCGGCAATAAAGCTAATAAATATTAAGAACATTTTTAATACTGTTTTATTACTCAAGAGTTATTTTTCTTTTCTGCGATAGCGAAAAATGTGTCGGCGACAAAGTTTCGTTTTCGGTTCCGTTTACCCGGAGGCGCGAGAATTTGAGTTCCGATTAACGGGATTACTTTTACATTGCATGAATACAAAACCAAACAACTCCGAGATAGTTGTTTCGTTTAAGCAACAATTCCGTTTAAGCGATTTCCGTTTAACGAGATTCTACTGTATTTGTAAAGAAGTGCAGACATGAAAAAATATTTTAATCTTATGGAGTTATACTTATGAAAAACCATGCAATATAGCAAAATAACTAGCTGGGTGTGAAAGCTATGGGATTCCTCATAACTATATTAAACATAAATATCACAAACTTCTCATTTTATTTTTAAGGGGGAGACACTACACCAGAAAAAAAAATTCTGCTAAAAGATGATTTTGAAAAATTACATAAATACATCCAACCACATCTAGAGAGTATTCCCAGAAAGTTTCATTAGTTTAGACTGCATAGTTAATTTTTAATAAATTATTTTCTGTCCACTGAAGTCGTAAAGATAGTGCTGTAGGGTTTGAGCACTGAATCGCATTTTTCTCTGTCCCACTTTTTTGGTATAAATTCCATTTTAGTCACGCCTCCATCGTTTAATAATGGCAATACAGGGGAAGGCCTCGCCTTTCACTTTTCCTGACTGGAATTTTAATAAGCGAGTGCGGCTATGGCAACGCTTTTGTCACTTCTACTAGACAAGTCTTTTATAAAAAATCTTGAGCATTTTGTCGTAAGACACAGAATTGACCAAAAAGTTCACCAATTTTGCAGAAGAGAAAATTTATAGAAATAACTGATCTTTTGCCAAACCTTCATTCCATAGGCTGCGATTCCCCTCAGGCATTCTGCTACATATCTCAGCTATCATAAATCTTGAATATTGTTATAGTTTTCTGACGATAGGATTACTAAAACAATGTGGACGCAGTTGCTGATAGAAGCTGCCCCTCTAATTTCCTTCCCTACTTACCCGACAGGACCTGAAATTTTGTTATGCACTCTTCTAGCGCGACCACCCAGCTCTACTCCTGTAAATTTAATTAATTTTGAGCCAAGTGTCTCAAAAGTTGACTTTCCTAGGTGGTGTGCCCCCTCAAACAGCAAAAGTTTTTTTAAGCTGAACACACTGACTTTCATATTTTAACATTTGTAACAAGTTTCAAAATTGACATAGGACAATGAAATTTGGCAGGGATGGTGGTCTTGGCACTGATATAAACTTCCTCTGCAACTTTGATTGAAATCAAGCAGGTAGTACATAAAGTTGACTTTTTCTGGGTAGTGTCCCCCCTTAAGTGCTGTATGTCACTAACTCTTAGTGTTCAGACAAGAGATGGGTATGTTTGCATAATTCACTTATTAACTCTGCATAATTAACATGTAATTAATTAACATAGTTAATTTTGCCTAACTGTCCTTCACAGCATTGGCAGTTCCCCTCACTTCGTTGTATTTCTTCCCTTCTGCAAGGTGCTCGGATCTCTGTCCATATAACAAACTGTCATACAACGCAACCGAGGTCACTTACACATTGTAAACCTCGCTTCTATAGTACGCAATGCTATGATCTACTAGAAAAGGGTGGCCATGTGGGGAACCCTTCGCGTTAGGACTGTCGAAGGCTGATCTTGTTCGAACCAAAACGATTAGTTGAAACGAGACTGCTGCATGGAACTTCCACTCTATCTTCCTTGTCGACTTGAAAATCATTTGGATGTTGCTGTGTTTACAGCCGCAGCATTTGGCTTGGTTAACCTCTGCCTCATTGTGCACAGCTCTGGCGAGAACCTGTCATGCGTGGTGATCTTCTGCCTGGTGTACTACTTCCTGCTGGCAGCCCTGTGCTGGTTCGTGATGCTCACGTACGCCTGGGACCACCGCTTCCAGACGAGGGCCAGCGTGCCCAGAGAGTCCCTGGACGCCAAGGCGGCCTACTTCCACCTCATTGCGTGGTGCGTGCCCTTCGTGCTCACCATCACTGTCATGGCCCTGGGAAAGGCAAGTCACTTTCCCTGTCTTCCCGCACCTGTTGCGGTCTTTGTTTTCCAACGCTTCCAACGATGTGTGTCAGTTTATTTTAGGCGAGGTCAGGGGGTGAAGATGGGAGCAGAACTCGGCTAATGTATGCTCTGGCGTCGGTAGTCCCAAGAGAAAGAATCTGAAGGAGAATGATCGTAGAATGGAGAAAAAGAGCAGACGATAGGTTAGGTGTGTTCGTTTTCCTGCAACAAGTTTAAGCTGTTTGAGTGCTCGTTAACTTCAATTTAGTTGTATACAATGCATGATGCCGGTATTTTCGTAAACAATAAGGCTAAAAAAAGAAATACAGTCGCCTACCTATTTTTCGGACGCCGAAATTTCGGACATGCCTGATTATTCTGACCATTTTCACGGAACCGCCACTCGCCCCATAGAGTTAATGTATAAAAGTGACTGAAATTCCGGACAACCTACAACTCGTCCTTCGATTTTCCGGACTGATTTGCGGCCGCCAAGCCGCCACCACTTGCACTTTACACTTCCCTTTGTAGCCACTCTCACCGTGAACCGAGGCGCCGAGGGAAGTGGGAAATGCGCGGGAAACTCTCTCTCTCACCGTGAACCGAGGGAAAGTGCGCGGGCGCCGCTGAGCGCCGCCCGCGCACTTTCGTTCGCACTTTCGTTTCATGCTGCGCGTCGAAGTCGGTCGCAGTCACGGTCGGGTCGTCGGGTCGTGGTGTCGTGTTCGTCAACGTCCGGGAGCGACGGCGTTGTTCGCCGCCGTTGTAAGTGCGCGTGCCTTCTGCCGTTTCCCCCAAGCGGTGTCAAATGGCGCCAACTGCATCTTCAACTGCGTCAACGGCGCCGACGAAGACTCCAACGAAACGCGGGAGATACTCTACAATGACAATTGAAAAGAAAGCTGCCATCATCAGGGAAGTGGAATCTGGCCGCAGCCAAGCGGAAGTCGCAAGGGAATTCAAGATTTCCAAGCAAACAGTCTCTGATTACATCCGAAACAAGACGAAGATAAAGAAGGCCGCGGAAAAGTCGACCGGATCTCGACAGAAGAATGTCAGCAAGGGCAGCCACCCGAAGCTCGAGGAGGCCCTTCACACATGGCTCAACGCCACAGTAGCCAAGCGGGTTCCGGTGTCCGGTGACCTTTTGAAGCGAAAAGCAGAGACCCTTGCGCTTCAAATGAAGATCACGAATTTCAAATTCAGTGACGGCTGGCTCCGGAATTTCAAGAAGAGATACGACCTTGCATTTAAGAAAATGTGCGGCGAAAGTGGTGCCATTGACAGTACAATCGTCACAAACTACCGCGCTGAAAGACTGCACGCATTGCTGCGCCAGTATTCGCCGGACGACACATTTAACTGTGACGAAACCGGGTTGTTCTATAAGATGTTCCCTGAGAAGACGCTTGCCCTGTCTGGTGATCCTTGCCACGGCGGAAAACGTAGCAAGGAGCGAGTGACTGTTATGGTGGGCAGCAACATGTCGGGCACCGAGAAGCTTCCGATTCTGGTGATTGGCAAATCTAAAAACCCGAGGTGCTTCAAGGGGATAAGATCTTTGCCAGTTTTGTATGAAGCGAACAAGAAAGCTTGGGTCACCCAACAGCTCTTCGAAGGCTACGTACGCAAGCTGGACCGCAAGTTTGAATTGCAAAAGCGCAAAGTTTTGCTCTTTGTAGACAACTGCGCTGCGCACGGGCACATCTCCAACCTGAAGTCCATTCAGTTGGAGTTTCTACCAGCAAACACAACGAGCATCCTTCAGCCGATGGACCAAGGTGTAATCCGAAATCTAAAGGTCCACTACAGGGCACGCCTGCTCGGACGTATGGTGCTGTGCCTGGACAGTGGCAAGACATACTCGGTGGATTTACTGTCAGCTATCGGTATGCTGTCAGATGCATGGAAGGCGGTAACGCCCGACACCCTTCGCAACTGTTTCCGCCACGCGGGATTCACTCTTGATAGTGAGTCGGCCGTCGAAACCGAAGACCCCGTGCCGGATGCACAGTCTATCAGCACAGAGAACTTGATTGCCGATCTGCGCGATGGCGGTCATGCAGTTCCCCCTGCCGTGACATTTGACAAGTTCACGGACATGGACAGTGCGCTCGACGTGTGTGCTGACTTGACGGACGAAGAGATCGTTCGCCAGGTCCTCGAGCCAGACAGCGAATCTGACTCCGAGGACGACGCGCCGGCCATCGTACGGCCGTCCAACGCGGAACTCACCCAAGCGCTTATGGTACTTTCGTCTGTATTCAGTGACAGAACGACTCTCGCTGAAATGCAAAACGATCTGATCGCCCGAAGGCGAAACACCGTCCAGCAAACCATCGACCGGTTTCTCGAGCCACTTGGTATGTAAAGTGCCAATAAAGGCATTTTTTTGGCAGATTTCACTTTTTCGGACTGCGTGATTATTCGGACGTTTGCGCGATCCCCGTCGAGTCCGAAATATCGGTCGGCGACTGTAGGATATACAGACCTTGCAAGTGACGTTTTCCTGCTTCTCCGCGTATATCGTAAGCGTCGGCAGCAATATGATTCCATCGGGACCACCGACATCTGCGTCCACGTCTAGCCGTTCTGAAGCGGCAGAAATGCATTGGACCTATCCCTCTAGATTATTACGTTAAATGTATGGGTGAGGTACCTCAAATGCATCTGCGACTAGTGTCTTTTTTTCCTCTCGATTTCTGCTCGATGACATTGCAATCCTGGTGGCAATACAACGGGAAAATCGGATACGGCTACGCCTGCGCTGCCGTAGCCAGCTCTTTCGACACGGCTGCCGTGAGGAGTCGATCAGAGAGATGGCCGAGGCTGGTAAAGCTTTTCAAGTCTGGGCAGTGTTGTACAGTAAACTTTCATTAGTTCGACCTCGGTTAATTCGACTTTTGGTTTAATTCGATCCTGTTTAAAAGTCCCGGTGAGCGCCCATTCATTTCTATGGGACGAAAAGTTTGATAGTTCGAACTCAAGAAGACTCCGCATGGGATAATTCGTCCCGAGCGAATGCGTGCGGGCTCACATTGCACGGCACCGCGGCAGAAAAACCACCAACGTACGGCGAAAAACAGGCCCTTTGCTGCAAAGCCGAGCTTGGGCAAAGATGCGCCTGCTCCTCTACGCCGTTGAGATGGACCGTAGCGAATGATACGAGCCAGCGCAACCAATCTGGCGTGGAGTAGCGCGGAGAACATAGCACGTGGTCGGGCACGCACGAGCCAGGGCACGCACGAGCCAGGGCACGCACGAGCCAGTGCGTGCTCTCAAAGCGTTTTCTGTAGCATTGTGTGCGCTCCATCTTGCGCACTGTAAAACGTGAGTTCTCTCTTTCCTTTTTTGTTGTTGTTGTTGCTGTTGCTTTCTTGTCGCCGACGGTCTGGCCGCCTGGCGCCAAAGTCGGCTCGAGGCTTTCTCAGCACGTGCTCAAAGCGCTTCTCTGTAGCATCATGTGTGGTCCATCGTGCGCGTCGGAAAACACGAATTCTCTTTTTTTTTTGTTGCCGTGTTGATTTTGGCTTTGCGCCAAAATTAACTCGTAAAACATACTTTTTTTTTTTTTTTGGTAGTGCGCGATTTTTTGGTGACGTGACGTTTAGTTACGCTGCTTTCCGAAGCATGCTTTTGGACACGCGTTTTAAGCGCAGGCGGCATCAGACCATCCGTGAGTACTTTGGACAATAAAAGGAAGTTTAATTTTAACCGTTTTTCTGTCCAATTTTAATTCAATCATTCGGATAATTCTACCAAATTTCAAGGTCCCGTCGAGGTCAAATTAACGGAAGTTTACTGTACTCTGCCTTGGTGACACGATTGACACCGTGGACAAACTTCAAGAACTTGTAGCTTGCTTTTCTGTGACTCGTCACACACGGTGTACTAGTGCTGGGATCAAAATTACTTCTCTCATGAGCGTGGACCTTGCCATTCTTCTGACTCGTCGTCATCTTTTCGCATCTTTTACTCGCGATACGATAGTACTGTGCAATCCACTTATAACGATGCTGAAAACCCCGAAAATTCAAACGTTATAACCGATTATTGTTGCACCTGGACTAGAAACCGATCGTTTCAAGTCTACAAACTCTAGAAACTGATTGTTATAAGCGGTACATTGTTAAATAAGGTATCAGTTATAAGTGGATTCCACTGTATATGCGCTGATTGGAGCCTAAATTCGTTTGTGGTGGCCCACGAGCGCCTGGGGACAGAGAGGTGGTACTCAAACCTAGCGACTAACGCTACCGAGTCTTTGCACGGAGATTCAATGGCATAATTATGTATGGTGCCGGGAACGCATCTTTAACCGGTGCATTTAATGCATCCAAAAAGTGGTTCCCCTATTTCTGCCAGACGACGTCGACAAGTGTCACGCCGTCGCCAGTTGCTGTCTTGGCGGCATCGCAGCTGCGACGGTGGATGTGGGGACGGTCGTTCTGCTGCAGATTGTTCTCCAGCTCCGCAGTGATGGAAGCTTAGGAAGCCAGGGGTTGGGACGTCGTGAGGACGGCGACACTCGCGTTTGCCCAAGTTTTTTACCGGAACATCTACGACCGATTGCCAGGATAGTGACATCCGACGGCATAACACTCCGGCTTTTTTTATGTCATTTGCTACCACTTTGGGACCAGTTTCGATGCACGGGCGGAAGGGGATGCTAAACACACTGGTCAGGAGATGCATTCCACCCACCATATAGCGTAATGAACAGAACTGCCATTGACGATAACATTTTATTCGTCTGTTCCCGAGATCAGGTGCTTGTGCTACCTTGTGTTGTGTTGACGGCCTTTGTGGCGTCTGCTGGCCTGCCGCCTCTGGCAACTGCGTGCAGGTGGACGGGGACCCCGTCTCGGGCATCTGCTTTGTCACGTCTGCCAACCCCATTGTCCGGTCTGCGTTTGTGCTCTTGCCTGTCACCGTCGCCTTCTTTGTCGGCGGCTACTTTCTCGTCCGAGGTGCGTGTCCCTTTTCCTACTTCGTGCCGTGTACTCTCTCTGACCGTGTTCCCTTGTGCATGTCCTCTATCTGTTGTCGGTGTTCCCTGCATCAGATTTTAGTTAGAATGTTGTAGACTACCGTAGAACTATGAGGCCGTACATTTGGCACCCGAGCGTTGTGGCAGACGGGTCGGTGGCGACCAAAGAGGCAAAATGAAGAACTGCCGTAACGGAGATGCCTTGCCAGCTTGCGGGCGACAGAAGGTGCACCAGGCTTCGACCCCTCTTCCGGCTATTCTCGATATAGCCTCGATGGCAACCGGTCGTAGCTTGTGTACCTTGTCCATTAAATGGGAAAACCAGTCGCAAAAAATTGTCATCCATCTGTTTCTGGAAAAACAAACTTCAATTTATGGATGAAGAGTGTAGACCGCAGTGCAGATATGTTTTCAAAGCAGCTTTTATAACTACCATATAGTGTAAGCAGCGTGTTTCGGTGCGGTAAGCAGATCGCAAAGCCCAATCTTTTTGTTTTGATTAGATGTCTTTATGTAGAGGTTTTTTGTATGCGCGTAAATAGCATTAGTATGAGCTTGCAAGAAGAAAGATACATATCAGAACCTGGCATAAGGAAGGGAAGGGCAGCTTGAAAGAAGAAAAATGATGGCTGCTTTCCATTTTATAGATGCCACAAAAACTCTTTTAAAATTTATTGATTTCCTTCTTTCACCTCGTTGTGCGCACACCTTGATATATGTTCCAAGGTGTATGTTTTGTTGAGTCACCGTGGCTACGAGTAGTTACGGGAGACCAGGAGTGAACCAAAACTGTGGTTTTGTCTTACTTTTGGTGATTGGAAGTGACTGTGATTGCCAGCTCTGACGAGGGTGCAGGAGGGAGCAATAAACTAGAGCAGCTTTTACCTTTTGCTCTTACCAGGTTACAATATTAGATTGCTATTGATTGCTCAGGATTTGTTCAGCTTTGTTGAATACCTTTGATATTAGCTCTTATTAACACTCACTTTCTTGCTTTGTGTCTGTGCTTTCCAGCGGATTGTCACGTAAGTACCACCAATTGTCTGACTCGTGATCTTCTCACATTCATTTTGCATTAAAGTTGCTGGGTGGCCAGGGTGGGTACAGGTTCGGAAGTACTGCCAGTACGTATTTTGTGACACATTGACACAACTGCCAGAAGACTACCAGGGTTCGTACAGCTCCTTGAAATCCTCTTAATACCCGGGATTTCAATAAAGCCTTTCGAGGGCCCTTAAATTTCTCGAAAGTTCCAATGCTCCTTGCATGCCTTGAAAATTTGGGAATGAACATAATTTTGTGAATCACGGGGTTGGGGAGTTCGCTCACGGGAGGCGTGACGTGGAAGCATGGACTCCTGAGTGCAGACAATCAAATAACACTACAAAAATAAAAGAGCAGGGTGCTCCTTCTGTAAATGTTGTTGATTAACATGAACGGGGATACACTTCGCTCCTCTTTACTCATCCGTGCCACGGCGATGCGTTGAGTGGCGGTGCCTTGTAAGCGTGCAACAATATCGTGGGAGAAAAGTGCTCGCCCGGTTGCTTTGGCAACCGACATGGTGGCATACTTTCATTTGCTGCTAGATGCATTGCCAACAGACTTTGGCCTCCAGAAAATACATTGTTTATTCTTCTAAATGTGCCTGATCCGTGCACGGTGTGAGGCAGGGCTGTGGCCGGGCGTAGAGGTAATAATTAGGCACTTTATTTACGAGCTTAGAGGATTAAATGTTAACAGGGCTAGAGGTGAAGGCGGTCTGGTACACAAAGCGAAATAAGCAGCAGGCGCGGCACGAGAACACAGCTAGGAAAACAGGGAAGAGCTGTCTGGGAATGCGGAGGGGAGACACTTGAGATGGTGGCGGCGAGAGCGTACGGGCGAGAGGGAAAGGCTTGGGAAGCATAGTGAGCGCGGCGAGCTGTTGTTTACGTGGTTGGGGTTGCGGTCTCTGCAGTGTCCCGCGTTACGTTACGATGTTACGCGGGAGACCATGGGCGCCATTGAAAGGGGGCTCATGGTCGACTCTATGCGATGTGGGCTCGCCCACAACGGAAGACATATTTGACAATTTTAATCAGGCCAGAATTGCATCTCATATTTTTTGTTGTGGAGCTGCCAACACTTGTGTGAATCGTTGTCATGATTGCGTCATGCAACATGCACCCGTTTAAGGGAGTGCTTCAATCCAATCCAAGGTGTCCCTTATCTTCACCATTTTTGCTTTGTGTTGCCTCAAATTTTGTCTTCTGATGCTCTTGAAATCGCTAAAAAAAGTCCTTGAATTTTCGCATAAAAAATTATGTACGAACCCTGGACTACTGTCTACTGTTAAGTCACTGTATTTAATTCAGTAATAGGTGCACTGTAGTAATAGGCACACTTTTTATCAACGAAGCTCTGTGTTATCACCCTCCCAGGGAGCATGCTGATAGCCAATAATTGCAATCACCAGAGACTTGGAGATCAGAGATAACATCTTTATTTACACTCTATTCTTTGTTCAAGAACTACCCCGCATTGCCCGAGAGCGTTATTGCAAAAAGCTATAGGCGTGAAAAAAAAAATATATATATTCTTCGGTTTCAGAGCACATTTTTTCCTCCGACACCTTGTTCCATTCTTGAATAGTCTTGACAATAGAAGAATTACCGTAAAGTGTCGAGAGAACGCCCGACCCCGAGAGATCGCCCATCCCGTTTTTCTGGCTAAATATCTGTAACATAAAAATTCCCGAAACATTGCCAACCTCCCGATTCCCGTCGGACGTCACGTGATGCCCGACGGGAATCGCATCAAGCTTGCAATTTGCTGTGCCGGCACATCTGACAAGCGAGTTCATAGCGGGTTCCCGCATTTTTGTCCACGATCTGTGCATGCGATATCGGCTTCCGTAACACGCGAGTTGTACCCGCGTGTATGTGGCACCAAGAAATGTGAATCTACTGCATCCGCAATCTGCAGTATCCGTTCCCACGACATAAAGTTTCTAGCGGATTCCCGCATTTTTGTCCGCGATCTGCATGCGCGATCTTGATTCTATGCTAGTTGATCCCGTGTGTATATCGCATCGTGAAATACAATTGTGCTGCATTCTTGATCCGTAGTGTTTGTTCCCGTAACATACGATTCTGTAGCGGATTTTTGCGTTTTTGTCTGCTATCTGCGCACGCGATATCGGTTCCTGTGGCAGGCAAGTTTGTAGTGGATTTTCGCATGTTTATTGCACCATAAAACTTGAATCTGCTGCGTTCGCAGTTTGGAACATTGGTTCCTGTGAGATGCAAAATCTTGGATAAAAAATAATGCTAAAAAATTTACATTATTACAGTTGCTAATGTAACCACTTGTGATGGACCAAATCTGCCGAAATTCAAATTCGGCAAAGATTTGGCAAAAATTAGGCAAACGTCTGCGCACGTGCGAGAACACGACGGGGCCATGGATTGCGAATGTACGCCGTGCGGTCGTGCAGTTATGGCGAGGTGCAAAGTAGGCGACACGGTAAATGTGTGTTTGTTAGCCTTTTGTGAGTGAGTGTGGTTCTTTTCAATATTTTCTGCCTCAAGAACAGAAGATTGACCAGAATCTGGCGCAAAAACGACGCAGTTCACTGCGCAAGTGACAAACAATGCGGTACATTCGGGATAACATGATTTTCAGTTTCGATAATTCCAGTGATGCACGAAGTAGTTGCAACATTGACTGACAAGTACTTTAAAGCACTTCTCGCCTTTATAGCAACTCCTGTTT
This sequence comes from Ixodes ricinus, assembly GCA_037355805.1. NCBI lineage: Eukaryota > Metazoa > Arthropoda > Arachnida > Ixodida > Ixodidae > Ixodes > Ixodes ricinus. The sequence continues at coordinate 3,684 of JAZHYW010018793.1, read as the reverse complement.
TTGGCTCACAAGTAGTGTGTGCCAAAACAAAATAATATTCCTCTTGGTATGCGAACGCAAAAGGAGACAAGGGACACACAAAAACACGTCAGACACGGACATCGTTCAACTCGCAATAAGTTTATTCTCTCTTCCGGCGTGCGTAGCCTGCCGGAAGAGAAATAATGCAAATTTTCAATTTGTGTTATTTCGCGGTTTTCATCATCCGCATAAAACTAAACACAGAACTATCATGCTCGACGTTGCACATCCGACATTCCTAACTCTTCCCATCTTCCTGAATGTCCGGTGTATCCTAACATCAGAAACCGGCATTTCCAAAGTTAAAAGCGAGACGTTGCGAATATGGGACGCACACTTTCATGCAAAGCCGAAGTGACTCAAATCGAAAAATATGCATATTTATAGTAATATTGTTTATCTCCTCCGGCGAAGGCTCAGCAGCCGTTTCATTCATTTTCTCACACGAAACGGTGTCTCGCAGAGAAAGTATAGAACACAGTGTTATCGTCTTTATTTCAACAATACGCACTTGCAGCCACACCTGATGAGGCCTCAAAACCAAAACTCGAGTATTATGACTGCGCTCACTGCACCCGCTACTACCCAGCCCCGTTGTCACACCACTTCTGCAGAAACTCACTTTAAAATTACATACCAGCAAGCATTCAAAAATGACACCAATATCACCTTATTTAGAAATAACTGTCAATATGCAATTAAAAATAAAAATAATTAATTTTTGCATGATAAAACAGTATACCCACTTTTAGGTCTGGTAACAATGTATTTTTGCTGAATCTTTGCCAAATCTTTTGAAAAGTTCGACAAAAATTCGGCTTTGCTGAATCCCAAGATTCGGCACCGAAATATTGATTTGGCAAAAGTTTGGCCGATCACTAGTAACCACAAACACTGGAATCCTTAAACTAACATTTTCATGATGAGTTCACACATTGTTTAGGTATAGAAAAATCTTTCTTTTGCTCATGTGTCTTTTAACATAAAAACTGGGATAATGAACATCATGAAAGGTCTTGATATGTGATATATCCTCGCAGCAGCTTGCGATAAAGCTTTGCGTGCCATCCTAACGGTTGATTTTGAACGTGCCTCTTCTTTCGTAGAGTTCTACAAGCTGATAACCCTGAAAGTGAGCAACAGTGACATGCTCAACGACAGAGTTCGCACCAAGATCCAAAGCATGATACTCCGGATCGGTACGTCCTGCTTTTCCCGACCAAGCGTGCTGTCGGCAATCTTTAATGACGGCTGTCCCTTGCGTGAGCCATTGTATCTCAGCATGGCAGACTTGGCTACAGGGTAGATACTTCAACTTTTTGGATCTGGTGATTTGGCAGATCATAATGGTTGAACTTGAATGTACTGTGTCAGTGGTTTTATATGCGAAGATAGTGCCTTTCCTCACCGACTCATTTTCTGTCCATGTGTAAAGTGCAGTTCAATTGTTGTGACTTCAGAAGCCAGATGAAGGACAGGACGCAACAAGTCAAATTTCTGTCTTTCTGAAGAAACAATTAAGGCATAATATTGCTGTGGAATCATCAACATAAAGCTGCAAAGTTAGCTTTCTTTTTTTATATATATATTTTATTTTTATATGCGCAGACTAGTCTTTTTTTTTTATATTTACCTTTTTCTAATTTTGGTTGTTATTTCAGTTTGATATATAATGTGTGGTATGAGTTTTATGTCTGGTATGAGTGGACTAACATTGAAGTCCGAGTAATTTCCATGTTACTAACCTTACATGACTTACCTCTATTCTTCATTTCAAGGTAACTTGGCAAACAGTGGAAGCTAATCACTGAGCTGGAAGGAGGCACGTTGGAATGCGGTATTGAAGTGCACTCCCCCTGTGGAGAGTTGTCACCCACTTCACCCCATTTCTTTGATTGACTCATAGGGGGCATTGCATTTGCCCTTGGCCCAGAGCCGTTTATTGAGAGAGTTTGGCCATACATTGGTTTGGATAGGCGAGCATCTCGGGGCCAACCACAGGCCGCGAAACAGCCCCTAGCGGTGGTCGTGTGATCTAAATATGTGACACGACTATACTTCGTTTCACCTTATGTGCGAGCGAAGGCAAAACTGGAAGCGCGAGCACGGAAGCTCCGTGCGTTCAGGCTTTGCTCGAGCGCGCAAGCTGGGGAGAAATGCAAAAAGCTCTGGTCTCGCGCTTTTAGCTTTGGCTTCGCTCGCAGATAAAGTGAAACGAAGTATGACTTGAGCCGTGCCGAGCGGAACTCCGCGTCTGCAAAACGCTCGCGCACCCCACCCTTTGCTCTGTTTTCTTTCAGCCAGTCTCAGGATGCTGTTCTAGCAATGCAGACAAAGGCATGGGCACGAGCGCTTGGCTTTGGAAAGTGCCTCCTATGCATGAGGTCTCGTACAAACAAAAGCGTTTGCGCTGAGCTAGGCTCGCGCGCCTGTGCCTTTGTTCTCACTGCAGACATTTGTGAGATGGAGTAGAGGTCTCCTGATTGGTCGACGCTGTGTCACAAATTTAGTTTACGCTCTAAGCGTGGGGGGAATCTTCTGCAGCCTGGCGGCGGCCTTTGCTCCGCCTATTGTCCAAACTCTCCTAATATACGGCTCTGCCTTGGCCAGGTTATGCTGAAACGGAGTGAAGTATGCAGAGCAGAGTGGTTTGGGCATTACTATGGTTTGTTTCACTTTATATGCGAACAAAGCCCAAGCTCCAAACACTGGCCCCAAACGATGCTAGCACTGCATGAGGTCGCGTGCTTGGCAGGTATGCTGGAACCTGGAGCTCACTCTTGTAGTATCATCTACACCTCCACTTAAGGTGGAACAAAGTAGAGTTTTAGACGACTGGTCTACGGTTCAAGGTGGGGTAACTTGGATGCTCCTACTCCAAATTACTCTGATGCTGACAGGGCACGTGCGTAAGTGTCCGCGCATGACTTTTAACGCGATAGCGTTAAGGAGCTTGTGTCTCAGAAAAGCCGGCGTCGGTGGCGTGATGCTAAAACCCTGATTGGTTGATAGGGTCATGGCCTATCAACCAATCAGGGTCATAGGGCCACATGGCCTCGCGCAGGAATTTCTAACAACCCACAACGCTCACGTGAAACGTGACGTCACGTGTGGAATGAAAGTGATTAAAAAACATGGCATGTAATGCGAATTAAAGGTTGCAGCATGTCTCAAATAATTTCACTCTATGTAGTAAATTCTTTTCCTTAAGGAAAAATTTTACGAATTTTAGACTGGATTCGAACCCACGACCCTTTGGTTGCGAGCCAGACACGCTACTGACTAGGCCACACCGAGATGCTTGCACGGCTTGGAGTCAGCGGGAGTTTATGTGTTTAGCTATCGCGTTCCACTCTTAAAGGCGAAGCTGAAGCGTCTTCCAATTCTTTTTATGTCTGCCAGGTCTGTTCGTCGTCACCATGGTGCTTTTGGTGTCGTGCACCTTCGTCTGCCATATCTACGAGTTCAAGAGCCAGCCAGTGTGGACGGAGAGCCTCCGAAATTATGTGGCGTAAGTTTGGAATGTTTTCGCTGCTCCCTCCCTTCAGTCGCTCTGGGTGCACGGTTCTCCAGGGGTCCGATTTCAGTCACCACGAGAGTGAGATCTAATTTGCCTCTCGTAGAGCGAGCGAAGATAGCATTTCCCTGCAACAAATGACACTT
>JAZHYW010018792.1:0-67997 GCA_037355805.1 Ixodes ricinus | reverse complement strand
TTATAGGTCACAACTGATTAATTTTAACAAAAATAAAAAAACGCATTAAAAAAAAGAACGCAATGATTTGACTTTCAATTACCAAAGTCAATTTAATATATATGTTCAATTATATACATATATATTCATCGGCTTTTAGTGGGTCTCCATTTCTTTTGTATTTTTTCGTGCTTCTATTTTGGAATCTTGAAACGACCGCCGTGGCATATCTACAACCACCGTGCCAGGCGTATTTATGGGGAATATGGGCTGGGTCGGAAATCGTTGGACAAATCGGTAAATTTTACATTTAGACCTGCAAAACTTGTCTTACCAGAGAAAAGAGAGGATGCAAACTTCGGCAGTTTTCGGGTTGGACCCTCCGTGAATCGATCCCCTGTAATATGCAGACCGCTCGTACCTCTCGATCACGGCGTAGGCGGGCTCCCGTTGGAGGCGAAAGTTGCGTCGGAACTGCAACACAGGGAGATGGTCAGTTCACAGAGACCACACAATGAACAAACGACATACCTCTTCATCCGAATAGGCGCGCACAACGTCTTCGACATAACGGGTTATCTTGGGCCTCTTCGCTGGCAAGGCGAACGTCTCGGCAAACACTTCGCCGAGAACGGCTGCCTCGTCGTCACTCGAGCTGGAGGAGCTTGTATCTCCGTCGTCTTCGTCGCTGTCGCTGCTTTCGCTGTCACTGCTGTCACTGCTTTCTAATAGACCTACAAATTAACTGCAACGACGCCATCGCCGCAGTATTCTCGGTCGAGTCGGTCATGACGAGATCGAGGAACGAAAGTGAGCACAAGAAGAAGCCTACCCAGCAAATGAAACCAAAAAGCCGCGAAACGCGAAACTCCCTCCGCTCCCTCACCTCGCCGGAACTTTGAAATCGAAACTGAAATGCTGCGACTACAGATCGTACTCCTCGGAAAAAGGCTGCGCGGAGAACTACTCCGGACCGCTCGACGCGCTCCGCCACTTTTCCACGGAGCGGTTGGAGCCGCTCGGCGAGCGCCCGCCGGCTCCAGATCTACGAGCGGCACACGGAGAGAGTGCTCGCATCTGGCGAGGGGAACGAGAATTCGCTCGGCGAGCGCGCGCCGAGCGCTCGCTATTTGCCAGGGGAAGGGACTACGGCGAGTCGGAGAGAAAACCGGTTTTTCCCGCGCCGGCTCCTCTTCTATCCCGCCTGCTCACCTCCCCTCCTCGCTTCGGGCGCTTTCTGGCGCTTTGCTTCATAGCGTGGAGCGGAGGTTCGAAAGAAAAAGTCGAGTCGCGGGAGACCGCAAAATTTGACTCACTGCCTTGGCGCGGATCGCGCGGAGCTCTCAAATTCGGCATTTGGAAATCGTTTTTGTTTTTGATTCACAAAGGGGCTCGAATTTCCAAATTTTTACCAATTTTTGTGATGAATTTTTCGGCATCGTTTTTTTTTAATCGTTTCTGGATAATAAAAAAAAAATATGACTTTGATGTGTCAGTGCCGGCGATTCCGTTCTAGGCAAGGGGTTTCTGCTTGGTGCGTATGTATGTATGTATGTATTTATGCGGCGCTTGCTCTTTGCAACGAGCGTCTGCAAAACAGACACGCCCCCTCCCCCCCAAAAAAAAAGAAAGGAAAGAAAAAAGAAAAGGAAATTGGAGTATTGTTGCTGCTGGAGTCGCCGCGCTGGCGCTCCTCGTAGCTAATGGGCTGAAACAGCTCGTCAGATCTCCCGAAACTCGTGCCGTTGAGAACTTCCTGAAGTCTCTCCTGAAGCTTGTCTGCCCGTCTTCTTTCCGCCTGGAATTGCCTCTTCAATTCCTTCACCGTAGACAATCCTCCCTTGTCCTGTATCTTGCGCTCCTCAATGTTGTCCTTTAGCTCTTGCTTCAGCTTCTTTGCTTTCTCCTCGAAATCGCATTTCTGGTTGTTTGACATCTCCAGATGAATGGTGAGATCCTTTACGGCATCGTCCAGCTGCGATTTGAGCTTGGTGCAGTCGTCCGAACCTTCCCTTGCTTTGCACTGTTCTAGATCATCTTTGGACTCCTCGACTGCTTTCTGTAGCATGTCCACGCTTTCTTGCGCCTCAGCCTTGAGCTGAAGCACCTCCTCCTTCAGAGAGGGCAGCAGACGTTTGTACAGTGTCAGCGCCGCTTCATTCTCTATCACATTCGACGCACGCTCCTGCTCAACAAGAAGTGCTACGTTCGACAAGCATAGCGTCTCCTCAAACTCTTGCCACATTTTCTCCGGGGCCTGCCTGTGTTTCTCCTCTTCCTCCAGCAGGTATGCCCCCATCTCCTCTACCAACGACTTCCTCTTCTCCGCCACTTTGTTTGCTTCGGAAGCAGCCATGGCGCTACTTCGGGAAGCATCTTCTAAACCATGAATGGTGTTGTGCGTTGAAGTTATCTTGCCTGCCATTTCCTCGTTCACCCTAAGCAGAGCCTCCCGCTCCTTGTCCGAGTAATCGATCTGTTGCACGAGTCTCGTAGCAGCGTCTCCAGCGATGCCTTCTCGGCGAGGGTTATAGGTGGATCGCCCACCAAGCCTCGAGTCTCCGCTTCGCGCACGCCACAAATTTGGTTTCTTCTGTAAATCCAAGAGCTTGCTCAATGCGAGTACCGACACCTGCTGCAGGTTCCAGTGCTGGACACTCTAGAAGCAAATGTTGTAAAGTTTCGTCCGCATCACCACATGCACTGCACAGCACGTCCGTTACGTTGGTGTCATATCTCCTTCTGTACAGACGGGTACGCAAGGCACCACCGCGGGCCTCGGCGAGGAGTCGACTTCCCAACGTATTTCCACACCAGTGGATAGGAGCGATGTCGGTCTTGTACGACGCGTAGAGGTGCATACTTGAATGTTCTTGCATCTCTGCCCTCCAGCGGTCTGCCTCGACAGTCTTTATCTGCCCTCTAACCTTGGCTACCCAGTCTTTCTTTGTAGCTGGCTCGTCGGTCATTGAGAAGGCGCCATACTTTGTCCCAAGTCGAATGACTCGTCGCCTCCACGTTGTGTGTACGTTTTTTAGATGTATGTATACGAAAATTCTCCTCGCCCAGCAGTCTCCATTCATATGTCGAAGTCGGGCATAATATTCAAGTTTACTGCTGGCTTCACGTGCCTCGAAAGAGGACCATCCGAGATCTCCTTGAACAAGTTGATTGGCAACCCTGCTGTGGCATCCTAGTGCCTGGCGTCCAATCTCTCTTTGTCGTCTTTCAATGTATTCCCGGATCTCGCTGGGTGTACACGTGACACTATTGGCGAAAGTCAATCCTGGTACAGCGACCGCTTTCCAAAGTTCTCGAGTTATTAGATACCGGTCGCAGCTCCAAAGACTTTTTCGACGCAGCATGTTCCGCTTTCTTAGTGCCGATGCCTTGAGGTTTTCATGGTGTTCTGTTAGATAATCTTCGGAACAGGTCAGTGTAACACCAAGGTATCTGTATCGGGTACTAAGAGGAAGTGCTTTATCTTGGATGGTAAGGGATTCAAGAACCTCGTCCTGCCCGGAAAACAGCACCACGGCTGACTTACTGGCATTGAAATGCAGTCGAAGCTGAGCCGCTTCTGTTTCGCAGGTGGTCAACAGTACCTTCATGTCTGCCACATTGTCGGCCATCAGCACAAGATCGTCGGCAAAAGCAAGACCAGGGAGCCGCCATTTAACCATGTCCCCGTGCTGCATGTGTTGTAGAGTGAAACCGATTCCTGTTTTTTCCAGTGCCTTCTCTATGCCGGACGTATATAGCATATACAGAACGGGGGATAACGGGCAGCCCTGACGTAGTCCCCTGTGCACCGGAACATCCCCAGATGTGGTCCCATTGAATGTTGCCATTACGTGGTTTCCATCATAGATACGCTGGATAAGTCTCACCCAGGGTTCCGGCATATCGAGTTGCTGTAGCCTCCTGATTAGCAACGTATGTGGTACACAGTCGTAAGCTTTGGCTATGTCCAAAAAGCAACATATGAGGTTTCGCTTTTCCGCCCGAGCGATCTCTATGCATTGAGTTAGAGTGAACAAGTTGTCCTCTAGCCGACGATCCCTACGAAAACCGTTTTGTAGTTCCGTAAGAACACCAGCATCTTCGGCCCAAGATGAGATTCGCCAATTGATAATTGTCGCAAACACCCTGTACGCCACAGCCGTGACAGTAAGTGGGCGGTAGTCACGCAGATGTTGTTTGTTGCCACCTTTCTTGAAAATGAACGTGACTCGACCGCGCCTCCAGTCACTTGGTATTGGCTCTTCTCCGCGAATTATTCGGGTAAACAGGTGTGCTAAATGTTCTCGCGAGTCTGGTCTCAAGTTCTTCAATACCTTTGCTGATATTCCGTCTAATCCCTGAGAAGTATTCCCGTTCAACCGCGTGAGTGCGCGATCGACTTGCACCCGTCCCACTAGGGTTGTAACATTATCAGTAGATGTCGATAGTGTGGGGCTTTCGGCGAGCAGACTCTGATTGTTCCTTTCTTCTGGCGAGCTTGCGACATACGTGGCACCAAAAAGGATTACAAGTTGTTTCTCAAGCAATTCCCCAATATGCTGAACTGGACATCCACTGTCGTAATCCAGCAGTTCTGGAGCTTTGTCCTTGCCGTCTAGCGATCCTACATATCTCCAGAACTTTTCTACTGCTTTCTTTCCGCCGTTTCTTATGTCCGCCATCACTTTACAATCATGTGCTTGTTTCTTCGCTTCTACCATATCTTGTGTCTCTGCTTTGCACTTGCGATACTCTTCCCATAGTTGTAGAGTCACAGGATCCTTTCCATGAGTCTTTAACGCATGTCTGTGTCGCCGGTTAGCGTCTTGTCGTATATGAATAGATTTCTTGATTTCAAAATCCCACCACGACACAAGTTTTCGTTTTCCTTTGGCACTCGTCACGGTGGAGTATTCAGCGATGATTATTCTAAGCTCTTTTGCATAATCATCATAGCTGAGTGCTTGCTCGCGCCGAGTACTTTCGTCAAAGTTCTGAACGACGGCATCTATGTCTTCCTCGTGTAGTCGGGTTATAGTTTTGCGCTGTTTACTATCTCGAGTTCTTTTAACAGTGCCAAAGTGTAGAAAAATGCTGTTGTGGTCACTGCTGACGCTCCATGTGCCCTCTTCATCAACAAATATCTTTTGAAGATGAATCCCCAGTCTATTCGACGCGAGCGCATAGTCTATGCAGGTCCGTCGGTCTCGCACAGTCCACGTATGTTGTCCCTCACAGTCTTCTCTTAAATTCAAGATCTCCAAGTCAAGGTCCTCCGCCAGCTGTCTCATCATTCTGCCGTTGTTATCTTCTCGTCCGTCCAATTCAACCAGGTGGCCGTTAAAATCTCCCATTATAAGCACAGTGTGGACTGCGGCGAAGTCGCTCCCACGCCACCAGGTGGCGTTTTGTTGCCTCCGTCCACTTTAATTTTTAATTTAGGTGGCGCAGGCTACCGCCCGTCCATCCAAGCACAATGGTGCTGCCGTGCGGTTTCGGTTTTGGTTTCGCTGTGCCGCCATGTTGATTTTCGTACACCTTCCGGATACGAGGGGATTCAAATGGCGCTGCGGACTCCCGGGGTTTACCGATTCGCGTTCCATGGGCGGTATACACCTTTCCAAGAAACACTCGACCCCAGGGGCAGCAAACCGTTTTCGAGCCCAGTCACTGGGTTTGAGGCAACGTTACTAGAACTCTCAGTTGGGAAACTCGCCGTTGAAACCTGGGCCGCTGGCGTCCACCGAGACCGAGCTAAATGCGACAACAGCGCCACTCTGTATCATTTGTCTTAAAGGGATACTGAACCGAAATTTGAAATTTTCAAATTTCGTTCGGAAATAGGTCAAGCATGACGTGATAATAACCGTAATTCATAATCGCACGTTTGTATTTTGAACGATTGGCTCTATTTTTCGTTCCAAACGGTGCACTCGAGCGAGCGCTCGAAGAGAAGCGAACGGAGGGCGCGATGCGTCATGGGATATCCGGCGCAAACAAAAACAGAAAGAAAAGTTTCCCCGCATTCGTGACGTAGCAAGGCTGGCGGGATTATGAGCTTTGCCCTTGGTGGCGTTGTCAGCGTTGTGGTGGCGTCAATAGCGTCATCGCGTTACAACCGAGCCGTTCGAAGTGCCCGTGGGGTGACGAGCGTGTGGCTGGCCCAAGAAGCACGTAGCTTCCACAGCACTGTCAGCTTAGGGCTGAACGGGGTGGGGAAAGCAACTTTTGTCCGAGTTTTGAGCGACTGGCTAATCTTCTAGGGGAGAATGGCTGCATCCGGCTGCACAAACGAGGGTCCGAGAAAGAGGAGAGTCCACCCTTTCCGTCTTCTTGGACGAGGAAAGGAAAGCTAAGAAGGAAAATGTTGAAATGCCAAAGAGCGGCGCTGCGCCAGAGGAATCTGCTACGTCACGACTACGTAGCAGATTCCACTAACGTTGCTAGACTACCTCCCAAATAGGCTCCGCATGCATCCACCAGGTGCATATTGGAAGATCGTTTATTTAGCTTTAAAATTAGTTTTCTTGTGCCTTTCAACGGAAGACTGGTGTTTTTGAGGTTAGGGTGCAACATGCAACACATTCAAGCTAGAAAATGAGCGCTGAAATTTCGTTTCCTTGTCTTAACTGTAGTCGCCTTTGAGCTTTTAGAAAGCATGTTTTTGCGTAGAAAACAACGAAAAAAACTCTTTTGTAGTAGCGTTTATTGGAGTTCAGTACAAAATGAAGGGCGCGTGTTGTTTTCTAAAATCTTTAGTATGCAAGTTTTGCAGTACAATTAATATTGTTTTTATACAACCGTGCCTCAAGCGATGATTTCTAGGTAGCGCGTCCCGAGCTAGGCGCATAGTAACCATGGTAACAATCGCGCGGCGCGTCCGCCCTGGGAGATCCGGGGGCCGTACCTCGAAGTCCCTTTCCACAGTATCTGTTCTGGCCCCAAAATGGCCGATTACCATGAAAATGGAAGTCGCGTGCAGTTCCTCGACTGGCCGCTGCGGGAGAAATGGCGGCGTTGCGATCGCCATTAGCCTCGGTTCTCGTGCGGACGGATCGGCGCCACTCTTTGAGAGCAGTCTCTATGGCAGTTTCCCAACTGAGTGGTTCTGGTAACGTTGCTCCGTACCGACGTCTGCTTTCGATGCTTCTTTCGATGCGTGGTGTGCTGCTTTTCCCCCGGTGCTGCTATTTCGTAAAACTTTCACCGGGTCCTCAAAGATCGGGCTATCGTTCACGCAGAGTTTCAACTATGTTTCGTCAAACAATTTCAATCAAGCACGAGGTATCACCCACGCTATTTTGATGGCAGCCTGCTACGGCAACTGCCAAAACGCTGTCCGCCAATGCATGGAGCGATAGTGGCTAGCGGCAGCTAGTGCGTGGCCACGAGCCGCGACGTAACATCTCTCGACCATGGTGGCCGCCTATGGAGGCCGCCATTCGTTTCGGAGCGAGCAACCGCGATGCCATGGCAATTCCGTGGTGACGCGATCAGTGAGCCGACCAGCGAAAGATAGCGGACGGCACGCAGCCGCAATCCGGTGCCAGCGCTTAAGCGCCGCCGTTATGCAGACCGCGTATTGTCGGAACTGCGGTGGGCTGGTTATTATCATACTGAGCGTTCGGTTGCCCAGCAGCAAAGTAAGCGACAGGACGTTGAGAAAACGCGTCTGCACGACGGCGCCGACTGAATCGCTGTCGAACAGGCGAGATTTCGTTCAGCGCTGTCGCCTGACCGCAGGACTTTCAGCAGGTCGCGCGTCAGCGGACGCTCAATCGACAACCGCTGCGACCGCGCCTGCCGCGTCGTCCGCGAACGCGGCCGATCGCGGCGCGGCTTTGTGAAAGCGATCGCGAGTCAGCCATCGGTAGGCACGAACGCTGAGCAGGATCGGTGCGCACGGTGCACGCCGACAAGGCGCTCGTGCCGTGTGCCGACAGCTGAGTAGGGCATCGCGGGTTGTAGGCAGCCGTACAAAATCTGCGTCGAGAAGATGATGGTTTCAGTTCGCCGTGATTGACTATTCGGGTTCGCATCGAAACATACTTTTGGCTGCTGCCGATCGAATCGAAAAGCCAGCCGCGATCAGCGAGCAGACGCCAGCAGACCGCAGGCTTACGGAGCAGACGTAGCCCAAGCCTACCGACCGGGCGAGAAGCAGACGACGGGACCACGCGTCGAAAGAAGCTTGGATCGAGAGAGCGTCGGTGCGCGGGGCAGTCTGGGATTGGGTTGTTCTTCCGGCGTCACTGGGTATGACGTCATGCCGGGTCCTGCCCTATTTAAACGTCCTTGCTAGAACCACTCAGTTGGGAAACTGCCATAGAGACTGCTGTGAAAAAGTGGCACCGATCCGTCCACGAGAACCGAGCTAATGGCGATCACAACGCCGCCATTTCTCCCGCAGCGGCCAGTCGAGGAACTGCACGTGACTTCCATTATCATTCTAATCGGCCATTTTGGGGCCAGAACAGATACTGTGGAAAGGGCTTCGAGGTACCGCCCCCGACTCCCAGGCGGACGCGCCGCGGATTACTACTCGGTTAATATGCGCCTAGCTTGGGACGCGCTACCTGAAATCACCGCTGAGGCACGGTTGTATAAAAACAATATTAATTGTACTGCAAAACTTGCAAACTAAAGATTTTAGAAAACAACACGCGCCCCCTGTTTTGTACTAATCTCCAATAAACGTTACTACAAAAAGAGTTTTTTTCGTTGGTTTTTACGCAAAAACATGCTTTCCAAAAGCTCAAGGCGACTACAGTTAAAACAAATGATACAGAGTGGCGCTGTTGTCGCATTTAGCTCGGTCTCGGTGGACGCCAGCGGCCCAGGTTTTAACGGTGAGTTTCCCAACTGAGAGTTCTAGGAACGTTGGCTTGAGGCTATACTCTCACCGGCGTCCCTGTTGACCCTAACCGAGTAGACTGTGATTTCGATAGTCGCAGTTTCAAACACTGCTGGCAGCTAAATTCTTGTCTTCTCCCGTTGTATTTTGTGTTTCATAGTGTATGTATTTTACCAAGGACAGTCAGAAGGCATTGTACTAAAATTAGAAAAACAAAAAAAGCAAAAAAAAAAAATTGTAAACAAATTTTGTTGGGTACGCGTGCGACAGAACGAATGCGACTTGAATGTTAGTTGTTGTTTTTCTTGACGATAAGTTTTGACGGCGCCGCCCGATTAGCCGCGTGTCAAACGACAAAGTGCTTAGCTGTCGAAAATAATTTACAACGGAAGATAACTGAAAGGCACGCATTTTTTCACGCTCACAAATAACGTGTTTACCGATGGACAGGACACGGACATACAATTTAGTAAGTGTTAACATTCGAACAATATACTGTACGTACCACACGATGCAGCGTTATCTGAAAATAATTTATTTGAGAACGATCTCTAATAACACAGTCACAGTGGACGACAGTCACATCCTGACGATTGGACAAAATCCAAGATGACTTCGTTTTGGGGCAGGTTTTGAGGAAAACTTCCTTTTTCACACCAGCACCAAGGCAAAGGAACGAAGACGACTGACCCGTTTCCCTCCACAACCCGAAAAATATTTTTTTAGATGACTGAGAAGGAGTCTAAGCGGATTGTCTCTGGGAGGGGGCAGAACAGTTGTCATTTTTCGCAAACTCCCGTCGAAGGCCGTTCGACATACCTCCTCTCCTTCGTGTGCCATGGATGTCGAGCAGAGACGCTTGAATGGCAGGCACTTACCAGCGCTATTTCTCACAGTGGAAGATAACACAGAACGGGTACACAGCATGCACCAGAAAAATTAAGTGGAAACTTTCAAGAGGGGCAAGAGAACGTCGAATGCCAAACCGTAAAACATATGTATAGAATCGCACTGAGCGGGTTTTGACAGTCCAAGAGAGTGGCAGAAAATTTCTAGCTGATAGAGGGCGCGAGAGTCGAACCAGCCGCATCAGCAACATGGCGGCGGCCTAGGAGCGTTTTTTGGAAAGGTGCATAGGAAGTTGCACTCCTCTGGCCTGGCCTCAAGAGCCCGCCCGGGCAAAATCCGAGAGGGTGCACGGCCGAGCCCAGCGGCGCGGCCGCTTCACGAGAGCGCGCGCTACGCCGGCCAACCAAATGTGGCCGTCCACGCCACTTCGCCGCAGACAAACTAAGAGAGCGGAAAAAAAAACATGCTTTCGCATTCACAACTCATAAGAAGTGCTTAGGTGTCCTCGCGACTTCTGATTTTGTAGGCACTAAAAGAGCTAGGTTCATCTTTTTGGTGATGTTAAGTTTCTTCAAAGACAGACCTCGGGACCACGACCGGTGGACAAGGCCATGGGGTGATTTTCAACGGTCAGGCAGCACATAATTTTGGCCGGACACTGGCCAATAGCTGATTTTTGCTCGGCACCTGCCTGAGCTAGCCCGGGATGCTGAACCGAAATTCAGATTTCACAAAATAAGCTCGCAGAAGTGTTCAACAGGGCGCCATAAACCACGAAACATCACTCATATAGCCATATCACGAGCAGATGGCCGTATATCTGAAAAATAAAGTTGCGAATGAGGGAGAATGTTGACGTCATCTTATCGCAGAAAAGTTGAGAAGGAGTAGAAATGGCCTCGCCCCTTTCCTCTTCGCGCCCTCGCGGAGTCAGAAGCGAAAAGAGGAGGAAATGAGAATCCCAGGTCACGCGTCTTTTCGGCCTTTTGCGAGCGCGCTCTTCTTTTAGAAAATGCGACGATCCGTTGGAGATACCACTTTATGAGTGACGTATTGCGATGTGCAGCGTCCCGCCTATCGATTCTGCGTTGTTCTCTGAAATTCGATTCTCGGTTGCAAACGCTCTCCAGGGTTTGAGTTGCGCCCATCCTCACTATACCTGTTTTCACCTCCAAAGGCGTAGGAAAAAAGTCCGGCTTCTCGCGGATGATTACTAATTTTCACCTTTAGGCGGAGATTTAAGATATATTTAGTAGCATTTTGGAGTGGATACACGTTATATTATCAAAGAGTACACGTTTCAAACGCCAAAAGCATCGCCTGTGCCAGGGCCGTAACCAGGGGGGGGGGGTTAGGGGGTTCTGACCCCCCCCCCGAAAAATATTTTATAGTATAGTGCGTGGTACATGGTCGGTGCATTTGCAGCCAGCCGATTTTAATCTCCACCTCTGCGCACGCGCAGTGGCGCCGGTCGGCTACCGGGTACCAAACCGGGACCGGTTCTCCGGTTTGCTATGACTCTCCATTATATGCCACTGATGCACATCATTCATAGGCGAAAATAAGACAATAGACATTTTCAAAATGGCCGCCGTTGTCCCCGAAAACCCCCCCCGAAATTTTTTCTGGGTACGGCCCTGGCCTGTGCCACCGACAACCAAATCTGGCGAGAACTATTTCACGCGGCGTATGAACAATGCGCAAAACTTACTGTTTCTTGAGGTGAAAATGGGTATAGAGCCTCCCCTATTTCTCCCCATAGGCCAAACACTCTCAGTATACGGCTCTGGTTCGGCGGGGTTGGAGCAACACCTCCTAGACAGCTTTCAAGCCTGCGCATCACGTGACATGACGTCACGTCCCGGAGGCCTGCACGGGCACTGAATGGATTCAAGTGTCGCTTCAGCCTTCGGGTAAAGGCCCGTTCACACTCTTGCAACTCGAGTACGACCGAGAGAGACAAGACAGGTTTTAATCCTCTTGCGACGTCTTAGAACCGGGCGCGCCGCTACGGAGCTGGTCCTAAGACGTCGTAAGAGGATTAAAAACCGGTCTTGTCTCTCTCGGTCGTACTCGGTTGCAAGAGTGTGAACGGGCCTTAATGGGATACTTCAACGAAATTTGAAATATATCCGTCGTGTTCAAAAATAGGTTGAATATGATCCACAATATCCGTAAATGACAATCGCACGTTTGTATTTTGAGCCTGGTGGCTGTATTTCTTGTTATAAACGGCCCACTCTAGCAAGCGCTCGGAGAAGGCCCAGCTTAGAGCACGTGACATCCGACGCAATCGTGACGTAGGTCGTCTCGGGACGAGCAAAGCTACGGCGAGGCTGACGTCGAGGGGATGGCCTAGTCGTTCCAGCCACCGAAGCGGCTGCTTTTGTACGAATTTTGAGTGACGGGTTAATCTTTTATAATCTTGTAGGGGGACAATAGCTACTTCTGCGAACTCACAAAAGGGATTCTCGGGAAGAGGGAGTTCCTCCTTCCCTCTTCTCTCGTCGGGGCCGGAGGCGAGACACTCACCGTCACTAGCTGTCAAGGTTCCTAGACGGGCATTACAAACGAGGCGTTAGCGACATCCACCAGGTGCTCTTTTGCTAATCGTTTAATTCGTTTTAAAATTCCTTTTCGAGACTTTTTTAACAAGATATTGGTATGTTCCATGTGATACTGCTCCTTTGAACACATATAAACCAAAAAATGAGCGCCGAAATTTCGTTGTAGTATCCCTTTGACTTTGATAGGAAACGAGTCTCACGCGAACGCTGACGCGGCACTCGCATCCAATCAGCGCCCGTGCACGCCTCCGGGACATGGCGTTATGTCACGTAACGCGCTTTGAATGCTGTCTAAAAAAAAAATTAAAAGTTATTACGGCTCATTTACACTGGAAGCGGATCCGCGTTCGCAAAGTGGTTGCGAACGCGGTTGTATCAACCTTTTTCATAGTTTGGCCACGATCGTGGCGCGCCCTCGCGGGAATCGCTCGAAACACTTTTGGGGGCTCCGGGACCGTCTCTCCGTCGTCCGCGCCAGGCCTGGCGTGTCTCCCGGTCCATGTCTTTGCGTGTGTTCTCTGGTGGCGTTGTTCCGTCTTTCACCATTCTGAACGTGTATTTCTGTCCTCGTTTCGCGTGCATATTTTCTTCGAAATGGCTGAGGACGACCTGGGGCCCTGATCTGAACACTTGGCGAAAAAGTCGGCGAGAAATACGGCAGCTGTGATTGGCAGGTGCCAAAGTCAAGTGCGACATCGGCCAATCGCAGCCGCCGATTTTCTCGCCCACTTTTTCGCCAAGTGTCCAGATTAGGGCCCCTGGAGGATTAACAAAAGTCACTGTTTACGATACAGAGGATCTCGTTCGTTTTTATACCTTCAAGGATGGACAGACCGCCGACGTCGCATCGGTTCACCATCGACTCGGAGTCACTTAATCGTCACTTCGGTGTCGCGTCTTGCAAGCAACTAAAGAAGGAGTCGGCTTTCAAGGCAGAGTCGCAGAGTGTTATGTGAGGAAAGTAATGGTGACCAGTTTCGATACCGACTCAACCATTCCCCTTTTGCGGAGCTTGTGAGCTCCATTTATGAGGCCAGGCCACTACAAACAGCTGATTTTGCTCTCCTTGATCGCTTAATTAAGTTATTCAAGCTTATTGCGTCCGTCACTTCGCCGTCCCGTGTACCGCGCGAGCGCGCGGAATATCGCCGTATTCGGGAATGTCTAAACAAACTCGGACGGTGTGAAATCCGGGCGGTCTTGATATTGCGAAGGCTTGCCTGCACCGTCAAAAAGTAAGGAACGGTATGTTAGAAACAATCTCTCTTCGAATTCGGCACGTTTACGAACCTTCGACAAAGTGGGTCTAGCAAACAGGGGAGTTTACGGTTGGTTGCCAAGGCATTCCATCGTGGTTCTGTCTCCGTAAGGCTTAAATTCGTTTCGCACGCTTTAAATGCTGTGCCAGTGACTGATATCTTTTGTGTTTTCTCTTCACTTTTAACGTGGCAAGACGCGAATGTGTATAGCGCACGCTTGAAGAACGGAAAGCTTTATCTTGTTATTCTTTACTTGAGAACCGGCTATGGCATGATTACGTCACACAACCGCGTGTGCACATTCACTGTTAACGGAAATATAGTCAGAGTGCAGGCGAGCTGGTGTAAGTTGAACATGATGGTAAACTTGATATACGAATACATGGAAGGAGAGAACATCGAGGACAGGGCGGAAACAGGACTTCTTTCAAGAAGTGCTTCCTTGATGTTTTATCCCTTCATGTATTCGTATCTATTCATCAACACACTTGTTTTCACTTATTAAACCTGAGACTGGGGTAGGAAAATGAAAACGCAAAGGAAGAACAGGCAACGTCTCAAGAGACGGTGCCTGTTCTTTTTCTGTCTCCTTTTACGTTTTCGTTTTCCTAACCAGTTTCAGGTTTGCCATCATGTTCACATTTACTGTATTTTAGTTAAAAGCAGAATGTCCCGCCATCACACTGATGACCCAGCCACCCAACACGGAAGATTCGCGTCCTAGGCTTTTGAAAGCAGGGCAAAAAGGGCGGGGTGTTTGACATCGGGTGCTTTCGTGCACCACCCGCAAAAGGCTGCTGAAACTCTATAAAATCTTGCGTTTGAACCATTTTTGCTGTTATTTGTGCAACCTATAGCTGCATGGTGGTGAGGCATGACGACTATGAAGCCTAGCCGCGAGAAAAGCGGAGGAGTCGAGCCTAACTAAGCACTGTCCGAGCGACCGAGCGGACGAGAGAGCCTCCAAAAATGGCGCCTTTCCCTTTCCTCCCCTCTCCCAGAGTCGGCGCATGCGCCTAGCGATCTCTGAAAAAGGTCAATTGCACGCGCACTCGGGGACATCAAGTGCGCTGCAATGCGGAGGGCAAGTTCGTCTGCTTCTCGCGCAGGGGGTAGCGGTGACGTCAGAACGCCGAGCCCTGATTGGCTGATCGCGGTCCCTATCTGAGCGTCGTCTGCTCCTTTGCAACGTCGTCTGCGTCTATCTTACCTTTCCTGCGACTTTTGCAAGTAGAGAGGCCAGATTCACGAAACTATCTTACGCCAAAAATATGCGTAAGACAAAACTTAAAAACAAATTCGTATTCACGAACCGAAATTTTCGTACGTTTTGCACAGGTTACGACAAAATCCTACGACAGCTCCGAAGCTACGCACTTGTTACGATCAAATCAGCATGGCCGACAGCGTTGCGGTCGCGACGACCAACGGACGTTTATTTTTCTACGTGCGCTTCTCTCGCGTCCCGACTTCAAGCAGCAAGAAAAAAGTAAAGTACTTGAACCAGACCACGACGAACAAGGACGCTGGATCCACAAACACCAGGGAAAATCTCCAACGGCCACGATTCCACCGACACCGACCAAGCGAACTCGGCAGATAGGCCTAGCAGCCACTCCGACTCGGTGACCGTCTGCCCACGACCGGCTGGCGTGCTGAATGGAATGTGCCCGTGCGACCCTTGTGAACCCTTCCCGTATTAATACTGTGATCACTGACCTCAATTTTAGATTAAGAGGTCAATCTCTTTCTCTTGTCATCTCCTTGTTTTTCGAGGCAACGGTGACTCTTGCCGGTGAAAAAGCGGTGAATATCCGACAGACGCAGGAAAGGTAAAGGAGCCATCGCTTTGACTAGCAGACGTAAAGCAGACGACGTTAACTGCGCTAACCCGCCGACGCCGTTCAAGAATGAGGAGTCTTGCCGCACACGAAAGGGGGAAAAAGTATTTGGGAGGGAACTTGCGGACACTAACATGCGGACACTAACTAACACAAACCTCGGCGTCTCTGGACACCTCGCCAGTGAGTCCTTTGACTTCCCTCCTTGATGCGCGTCTGCTAGTTGTTAGACAAAAACAACGAACCGCTCGAGTTATTTCGTCTGCCTTCTCTGAAAGGCGAAGAGTCGAGCTCGCTCGTAAAGACCTGCACTTGCAAAAGTCGCAGGAAAGGTGAGACAGACGCAGACGACGTTGCGAGCCAAGGACGTTTAAATAGGGCAGGACCCGGCATGACGTCATACCCAGCGACGCCGGAAGAACAACCCAATCCCAGACTGCCCCGCGCACCGACGCTCTCTCATCCAAACTAAATTCAACCATGCTCCCATCGTCTGCTCTCCGCTCTTAAAGGGGCCCTGCAATGGCTTTTTTACTAATTTTTAATTTGCACCAAACCTGAGCGCACTGAACGTAGTAACTTAATGACACTTTTCTTTTCTCGAATTTCGATTTATTTTAGAAGTTATAGGCAAATTAAAATTACAAAACAAGCAAAAAATAACCTCCTTCATGACGTCCTTGGTTGCTTGAGTGGCCGTGAACTAGACGAGGGGTGGTGAGCTGAGCGAGCGCTCACGGCTGCCGTACTCCGTGTCGACGGCGCGAGAGGGCGCCACCAAAGCGTGTTCTGGATAGGCTGTATGTAGCGGGCAGCTAGAGCGGCTCTCATTGCATTTGCTGCGCGATTAAACACAAATTCGGCATGACACTTCATTGGCCACAAACGACAGCAAACACGGGGTAAAGATCAGTTCAGAATGGGAGCCACTTCGCGCTGCCATACCGCGAAACGGCCAAACCGCAAGACAAAGCTGCTCACCGAAGGCCTTGGGAACGCTCAGAGCCGGCCGGGTCCTTCGGTCCCTACGGCCGCAGCGCCGCCGCGCACACCCGGGACCTTTCCGTGTCGACGCCTGATCCCACTACTCCTTTCTAGTAGGCGCCGCCTTTTCCACCGATTGGTGGCGGGTATGTCGACGGATCGTTTCTTGTTTCCGTACTTTATAAACTGCATTTGTTTCTTTTCTGATCTCAAATACTGAACAAAAACTACTTTTATAAATAATTGAAACAGTTCGCGCCAGTTATATTTTGTATTTCGACTAAAAAGAAGCTTTTCAGCGGCTCTGACCAGTAGTAAGCCCAGGACCCAAGACGTCACATTACGCGCGCTTTCGGTACCGCGGGTCGCCCCCGTCGGTGGAGGAGGTTTCCGCGTCGGTTCGGTTAAAATATGACGCACTGATATGCAGTGACTCTCTCCCGTGCCCGCTGGCTTGCCCGAACCCCAGAGACGTGGAAACCGCAAAAAACGTAGACGCTTAATTATGATTGCAGGGCCCCTTTAAGCTCCGTCTGGTCCGTGCCTGCGGTCTGCTTCGTCTGCTCGCTGTCGCGGCTGGCTTTCGATTCGATCGGCGCACCAAAAGATGTTTCGATGCGAACCCGAATACTCATCACGGCGGAGTGAAACCAACATCTTCTCGAAGCAGAATTTGTACGGCTTTCTCAACCCGCGATGCCCTTCTCAGCACGACACACACCACAGCGCCTTCTCAGCGTTCGTGCCTACGATGACTGACTCGCGATCGCTTTCCAAAGCCGCGCTACGACCTGACTCGTTCGAGACGACGCTCCAGGCGCGGTCGCGCGGTGTCGAGAGCGTCCGCTACACGCCGACTTCCTAGTCCTACTGGTCAGGCAAGTGTGTGTTGGGCTCGAAATCTCGCCTGTTCGACACCGATTCAGTCGGTGCGTCGTCTAGAGCGTCTCAACTCTAGTCACTTACTTTCTGCTGGGCAACCAGGCGTTCGTTTATAATAATCTCATCCAATTCCGACCATACCGGTTTAAAAGTCTCCCGTTAAAGCGCTGTTTCAAATAACAGTGGGTGCCGCCATTACTTTCGGTGCACACAATCGCGTTGCCACGGAAATGCCATGGCAACGAGGGTTGTTTGCACCGAAATTAATGGCGGCGCCCACTCACTAGGCTTCCCATTGGTCAAGAAATGTTCGTCGCGGCTCGTGGCCACGCCTACTTCCGTTACACTTCGCTCCATGCATTGGGGATAGGGACGCCACCTCCTGCCCATTATAACCTCCTTGTTGCGAGCAGACGTTGTTGCAAAGGGAGCAGACGACGCTCAGATAGGGGACCGCGATCGGCCAATCAGGGCTCGGCGTTCTGACGTCACCGCTACTTCTTTTCTCATGCGCAGAAGACGAAAATGAGCCCACTTGCGAGGCGCATTGTACTGGATCTTTATACAACCGCGTTCGCAACCGCTTTGCGAACGCGGATCTGCTTCCAGTGTGAATGAGCGGTAAGAGCCGTTTGTGTTGTTGTTTGTTTATTTTGGGGTGAAGGGAAGGGGGAGCCAGGGTATGCATGGGGAGCCGTTTGTGGGCGCTGCCAGAGATCTTCGAGCAAAAGGTGACCAACTTGATGCTAGGTGGCGCAAGCTACTACCAACTACAAATGCTTTAATTCATTCATCTATCGTTTTGAACTCTTTCGAAGCTACTATTAATTTTGTCAACTTTGAAATTAAAGTATAACTATTTAATTATGGTACAAACAGTACAGATATGACAAATGTATGATTGTATGATTGAAAAAAGTTGAAAAATAATGAGATAAGTGGATAAATGCAACGCGTCTGTTTTTTAAGTCATGCGGTGACCCGCGCTACCTAGCCAAATGTTATTTTTACTTTTGATTAAATAATTATTTTAAGTCAATTTAATAAGATTTCACCTCTATTTATTTCTTGATTCGAGTCACCATTCCTCTAATTATTTTTTTCACTAAGCTCTACTTTATCAAAACGGCTCTGCGTTTTGTTCTACCGTTGCGCCATCTAGCGGGTGTTATGGATCCTAATAGCTGGGCGGCTGGACGGCTGCTGGACCGCGACAACCGCGATAGGGCAGATATGGCATAGAGATTCTAAATTCTGTGGTAAGCGCAACTGCTCTGTGCTTTTCTGGTCGTCGGTGTGGTTGTATTTACCGCCAGACAGTATTACAATTCGCCCAGAAGGAACCCCAAAACCTGCGTCCCACCGTTCCGCCGAGCCCAGCGACGGAACTCAAGTAGGCGGCAACACCATGCCCGAGCCGTGAAGGCATGTCGTCTTGTTGCTCGCAAGTTACACGGACTGCCGATGTGTGCGGGCGCGTTTCAAACTCGACCAGTTTACTGTCGGCGTCTTTACGCCGCACTTCCACTTGAAAGGGAATCCTGACAAGTCCCGTCGCCTTCCGCCGGGAAGGAACACGTCCGAGGTAAGTCGCTCGGTGTCGGTCAAAAAAGAAAAAAAGAAAAAAAGGTTAAAAGCAATTCTACAACCGCAGGAGTCGCAGCTCGGAGATAAGGTGCAGGTAGTAAAAGAGGATTAAGAACACCTGATACCTAGTTCCCCTTTCGCTTCCATTGGGTTAGGGGCAGGGTCGAAACCTCCGTCGTGTTTGTTTTTTGTAAGGCGGGTTTTAGTGGGTTTTTTTTTATTTGGGTATTTTAAACTCGGGGTACGGACATCGTCGGTTTCCGGCGGGGGCAGTTGGCGGCGTTTTACGGTTCGCTAAGCCCGCTCAGTTCATCTTTTGTTCTTGGAACGAGGCAGCTGCCGTCGCGAATCATTGACAGTTTCTCGAGCTCCACTTCCAACCCCTCCAACCACTCACCCCTCGCTCCCCTGCACCGGCGGAAGCGGCGTAGACCGCAAAAAACATCTTTTTCCGCCTTGTATTTTTGTATTAATGCGTACGCACGTGCGGCAAACAGCTACCGAAGCTCGTTTGTGTGTTTGTCTGTGTGCGTGCTTGCGGAGGGGGGGGGGGGGGGAGGGAGGGGTCCTTGGGTTTGGAGCGCGCGCACAGCGCTGGCACCCTACAGACCACTACAGACGCTAGCTGCGTGATGAATCGTTTTGGAATCCGTGCGGTGTTTCAGTTTGAGACCTACGCAATTGTTCTGGCATACGCGATTTATTTTTGTTTGGTAGGCTGTGTCGTTCCTGCTGCTAATAAGGGGCTGTCTTTGCTGGCCATAAAAAAGAAGGGGAGGGGGGGGGAGAAATCTCAGCTTCGAAATGGAACATTTAATTTAACCTTTCCTGTTTTCTCCTGCTCATAATTGGCTTCGGATAATAGTACAAGCCTCGTTGGTTGTGGCATGGGTGTATCGGCACTTCGTTGAAGTATGCTGTCGTTCATCCTTGTGATATCTGGGACTGAGGTAAAACATGGACCTGGAAAGTGTAGCGAGACATAAGAACATCTACTTTCATTCTGCGCATTTACCTGTACATTTGTTTTTTTCTTTCCTTCAGTTACTGCATTATTCAGCCTAACCGTAACAGTAGGAGGCAAAAACAAAAAACACTTATTTGGCCACTGTTAAGCCAGCTTGTCAGCACCGGAGAGCACTAATAGGGCAGTAAGACAACAAACATTCCAACAGTTGTTTTCGTTTAGACTGTATTCACACCTCAGCTGGCAGCACTGGCTTCTGCATTACAGATTTCAGACTCTTTTCTATACACCAACGCACTGTTTACACCCAAGTCAGCATTTGGCCACACCAGATGTGGGCAGTGCACGTGTGCGGAAACTAGATTTATGTGAAGCGCCTGTGCCGTGCCAACAACAGCTCCACTGCAGCAGCGTGATGTCCGTGACGTGTTGCTGTATACACATTTATAAAGTATGGCATGATCGAATTGAAATAAGGGTTTGGAAGTGTGACTTGAATCACCGTTTATGCTAACTCGTGTGCAACAAATGCGCATTAAAATTCCTGTTCTGCACGAACGATTTCAGACGAGATGTCAGTGAAGCTTGTTAAGAGCGGCAAGCGTTAGTCACACATTTCTTGCTTAAATTCTGTTTTGTGCTTCCTTTGCCCCGATTACTGCTGACAGTACCTGGGCTCCTTTATTCACTTGTTTATGCACTTGCATCTGAAGGCTCCAAAAAAGGGCATTACGTAGGGGGCTGTGCAGCATAACATACTGTAAAACCCTTAATGTTCGCGAGCCCTTAATTTTGCGATTTCGAATGAAAAATTCGCAAAATTTAAGAGCACGCGAAAATTTTGATCTTTAAGAATTTCAATGCAGGCATCTGGAATTCGCGAAATTTAGTGGCCGCGATTCTGTCCTTTGTGACCGATTCACGAAAAATAGGGGCCGCGATATTAAAGGGTTTTACAGTAGTATCGGTACTTTCCCATTTTTTTACTGTACTTTTCTGGGTCTAGAGAAGTGCAGTGCAATGTGTTGGTGCGTTAGACAATCTAGCGAGAGACAGAAGTTTTAGCACAATAGAGCTTCTAGGATAGGTGGTACAAACTACTGCCCAACACTAAGAATTTAGACAATACCATCCTTGCATCCATCCGTACTTCGATGGGTACCAAACATCATTAGGCTCGTTCAATTTAGCTGCACCTCCTGCACCAGTGCAGAAAAGTGTAGAGCGGTGTACTTCCAGGCGTATCCCAGTACACATACCGGAAGTACTTTTCTGCACCAGCGCAGTAGGTGCAGGAGATTTAGTCATTTGTCCCTGCTTATCCTGCCGGAGTTTGTCGAAAGTTTCACTTTCGACAAACTAATGGCGGTCACGAAGCTGGATTTCGTCGGGCAGTGTCACTTTTGCACGTCAGTGGCATAGGAGAATTGGTTCATCGATCATCTCATAATTTTTGCTTGACTTCTTTCAGTTTTGATGGTGCAAACTTAAGAACTGCACCAGTACAAAGTGGCGACCCATAAGCCCCTCAGTTAAATTTCCATCATCAAGAGGCTTTGGAACCAAGCTTGTGTCAAGAAATAGATAGGACCTTACTCCAAAACAATCCCTTATGTAGCTGTTGCATTTCATTATGTGTCATGTTGTACTGACGTCTCGAACATGCAAACCTCGTATATCCTCTGCTTAGTAGTACCTTCAACTTCTTGCTTCATCAGCCTCAAGAAGGCTGCCCTTAGTTTGGCACAGATGCCTTACGCTGAGGTGACGATAGTGATTAAAGTTGCCAAAAGACTGGATTTTGAAACGGGTCTATTGAACGGGCCCACCTAACTCAGCTGGTCACGTGACTCCGACAGATGGGAGAAGTTCAGGACGCAGATCGCCTCCGGAGGCTGAAAGAGCTGGAGCGGAAGCTGGTGGACCGCACATCCGAGGTCCACGTAGACGGACTCCTGGTATGTCATTTCAACATCGCGACGGAATTCTCGCAGCTGAACGCACTTGCGGACATTTCTAGACCTGTAACGAGTGTGCATGCAGCCTGTTATTGTAGTGACGTCGAACATGCCTTACAGCTTCATCAACGAACTTGGGAAAGGGTGTGACACTCGAAGCAAATTCGAAGTGAATTTTTGGCGTTTCGACTGCCGCACCGAAATCATACCCTGTCTGCCCAATACCACAGGGAAGACGAGTTGTGCGCATGACGTCGTCGTCGGTGGATCCTCGGCCCGCCCCAAGTGGCAAACATGACGAGAGTTGCCGCAAGGCGGCAGACGCGTCCGTCTCGATCTTGCCACGTGCTAGTGTCACGCTTGCTGCGAGATGCTGCGGTTAGCGCTAGTGGGGACGTTGATGCAACCTAGGTGGTGCCACTTGGATCCACTAGTGATAACATTCATGGGGAAAAGGCGCACGTCTTGTCTTTTAGGTAGTTTTGGTCTGCCTCGGTGATTCCATAAGAAGCATATTTTTGTCGCCTTAAAATAAATTGTGCAACTCGTTTCAAGTACATAAAATATTTTATTATCATATCTTGCACTCACACATGATGTATTGTTATTTATCAAAATAGTTATTATAAAGTGTGCATGCACAGCACTACTCTGGTCGGTTAAGTGGTGAAAAGGGCTTGTTCCTCTAAATCAGCCTTCAGTACTTGTTCACTCGTTAAATTTTACTGGAACAGCTATAACTTTTAAGGACGTTCTTGGGAAGACCCATTGCGTTGTTCAATTTGTTGCTCCTCGATGGTGTTACTTTTTTTTTTTTAATATATAGGATGCGGTACAAGCTCTTGTCATGGACTGCAAAAGTCCGGCCCTCCGGCGGATTAAGAACATCGACTGCTTCCTCAACAGATGTGAGCAACCTTCTGCATATGTTTAACCTCTTAAAGGGATGGTGAAACACCTCTTTAAAAAAATGGGATAGAGGTTGATTCTAGCATAGTTTATACCGTGAATCTGAATATCATGTTCATTTTCCCCAAAGATGTAACAAAAAGCGAGAAAACACGAAAAACCTCTGACCAGTTGCGACGTCGTTAAAGGGTCTCGGCCGCCAAGCGCGTGTCACTCGAAGACCCCGTGTGCAATTGCAAGCTTGCCAGGTATATTCCCCCACACTGGTACCAGTCGTGACGTCTTATTCTGCTCTTTTCAAGAATACCAATAAAGCGCGTGCATAGCTTTGATAGGCATTGAAAATGTGCGAGAGCGGAGATTCCGAAAACACCTTTTGTGACGTCGCACTCTATGAAGAAGGGCCTTCAGCGGTCCTTTTGACAATGATTTTCTGCAGCTTCCATGCACCAAATTAAAAAATAATTTTGATATTTGAGATTTTGGAGGTCAGATGAAGATGATTTAAGTGTGTTTCCTCAAATGCAAAACCGCTTCAGCTTTCCTTTAACCATTCTTAGTTTTTGGAAAATTTCTGATCCTCAACGGCTTAATTATTTTCTTTTTTTCAGAAATCAGACATGTATGTACATTTTGGCAACACGCTCCCAAACGCGTGATCGACGTTGGACTCGAATTTATACATGATCTAGTGCTACATATTTTTGGACGAGGCGATGCAGTTTTGCATAGTCACTGTGAGAATGAGAATGTTGGGGGCGCATCTTTCGAGGCGGGACAATCGCTGCTGTTCTCACATTGACAGCGATTATAGCATTTCGTGTTGGCACGTTCCACATTGCTTGTTTGTGTGCAGATGAAAGCGCCGTTGCCTCCGTCACCTCTTGGCGCATGAAGCCCGACGACTTCACGGTGATCAAGACGATCGGTAGAGGGGCCTTCGGCGAGGTGCAACTGGTGAGTGCGTTTCTCCTCTTCATGCAGTGTACTTTGCAGGCAGGACTGTGAGGACGCATTATTGGGTAGATGCTCTGGTCAGACACATGCACATTACTGAAAAAGTGAATACCGTTACTCGTTACTAAGTGAATTAATGAAAGTCGAAGCATCGTCTCTTTTCCCTTAGCGCAACTTTTTTCCAGCCTCCACTACTAGTGTACTAAGAGTGCCCGGCAGAACCGCCGCTATTCGTCGTTGTTCTCTGCCCACACGCGATAATAGGAGAGAGTCGCCTTGCACTCTACGAGCGTAACCGTCTCGCAAGCTCAAAAATCGTCGGACGAGCGGTTATCTTCCAAGGTGTCTCATTGGTTCGCATTCGTCCCCAGGTGCGGCACAAGTCAACGCGGCGCGTCTACGCCATGAAGCTGCTCAGCAAGTTCGAGATGATGAAGCGCTCGGACTCTGCCTTCTTCTGGGAGGAACGCTTCATCATGGCACACGCGAGGTCGCAGTGGGTGGTGCAGCTCCACCACGCTTTCCAAGACGACCGCCGGCTCTATATGGTCATGGACTACATGCCCGGCGGAGATCTGGTCAACCTGATGAGCAATTATGACGTGCCGGAGCACTGGGCGCGCTTTACTGCGCCCAGGTGGTGCTGGCGGTGGACACCATTCACGGCATGGGCTTCGTGCACAGGTGCGTCGGCTGCGTGTCGTTCGGTTCGGTCGAGGTAGGCTGTGTGATTGGAACGCGTGCAGTGCCATACGGCAGTATGTTTTCGAGTGGGAATCGGGCAGTGCTGTTCCATTTAGTGGGAAGTTTTGCATCTTGGAAGATGGGAAGACCATCTTCCGACATGAGGAACCAAACAAAAAGTTTGCAGAGTTACAGCTAGTATTTAGAAGTATTTACCTAAGGTTTTATATAGGTAGATTCTTTTATACTGGCCTTCCATGTTGTGCCACATTACATTGGTTCGAGGCACCGTATTGGTCATTTGTAACCGACAGCTCTATATCTGATGCTCTGTGGTTCCAGCATACACTTCTGGAGAGACCGCCAACCTATGCACAGTGGCTCTGCCTGTCGACTGTTGCTGGCTGCGGCCTAGGGGGTTTCTTTATCTACCGAAGGATTACCGTAAAATGCACTCTGGTGTATTTTATTTTGGCCAGTTTCCAGCGGGACCCATAATTGGCAGTTTTCCCCAGTTGCCATTTAAAATTAATAAATAGCAATTGTGAAAAAAAAGAAAAGAATTTCTGTTTATAATAAAAAGCAGAAAAATTGTAATAAAAGAGTACCGTTGAGCGTCCGTAGCCAGCAAATGTTCACATTAGGTGCACAAAAGTGGTAGAACTAAACCTGTTGCTTTTATTTTTCCTGCGACATTTTTATAGGGACGTGAAGCCAGACAACATGTTGCTCGATGCAAGGGGTCATCTGAAGCTGGCAGACTTCGGCACCTGCATGCGGATGGATGCTGTGAGTTGTTGCTGATGTTTTGATTCTGAATCCCACATCCCAATATGCTATAGGAAGTGAGCAAGCCGGCTGCGTCGCGGTGGTCGCCTATTGTTCGCTGCCACCTAGTGGTAGCCGGCACAGAATCATCGGGAAGCAGTGGTGACGAACAGCACAGCGGACGGTGTCCCCGTCGTGATTACAACAGGATTTAAGGAGGTTACGAATCCGGAAAGTTTCTTCGGTAGCCGATGCAGATTCATTGGGAAGTATTTACGACAAACAGCACAACGGACAGTGTCCCCGTCTGGGTTTAGGGAGGTTACGAATCCGGTAAAGCTTTTTCAATAGCCGGCGCAGATTTGTCTTGGGGAAGCAATGGCGAAGAGCAGCACAATGGAGTGTTCCTGTGGCAATTATGACGGGCTTTAAGGCGGTTCACGAATCCAGAAAGCTTCTTCTGTGGTGCAAATATGACGAAGAAAAAACTGCTTCATGAATCTGGCCACGTGAAGGAGTTCCGTTTCAACGGACAAGTGGATGTCGCGGCACGCTGCACTCCTTTCAGATGAAATTGAGCGCGCCCACAAAAGACTTGAGATTAGATAAGAGAGCTTTCTTAGCTGGCGTTGAGTGGACTGCGCTAATTATGTATGTTTATTACTTTCTGAATCAGCTTGACAATAACTGGGCGATTGTTTTCTCTCCGTTCCGCGATTCCCTCTACTGTCTTCCTGTAGGCTGTTGGAAACATTCAAGGGTGGGCTTGAGTGGGCGTCTTCGTTTCGCTTCTCAATTCTGGTGAAGTATTTGCTGCATACTTTAGAGTTTGCTGTAGGTGTCCATGTTGTTCTATCGTCACTAGAAAAAGGTTAATTGTATTATTCGTCAGCAGCTTATAGCAAAACGCAAACTGCAAGGTAAGAAACACACATACCTGCATCGACGCACATACCTGCATCGACGCACAAGTCGCACTCGGGTCGCGCAGCACTCTGCCTTGGACGGCTTTGAAGGGAAGCCGTAGAACTTTGTGCCGAGCGCGCTCTTTAACGTACTGTTGCAGCCAACCACGTGGCATTTGTTGTTGCTTTCTTAATGTATAATAGCATTCTCGTAAATTACAGCGCTAACCCACTACAACGCACAACAAACACAGCGACTAGCAGAAGCTCCCCGAAGCAATGGACCCGTTTGCCGCTACGGGCACCCTGGTCGGGGCTTGAATTAGATCCGCCCAGTTCCTATAGCCTTGACACACTCCAAATCGTTTGAGCACCACGACTATTTGATTCGATTCCAGGAATCTCTTTTTGCTTACACAGTCAAGCCTTCTTATATCGGACAGTGGGAAGATAGTAAAATAGTTTGATATAGCAAAAATTTGATATGCAAAATGAAGCAAGAAGATTGTACGTCAGATTGCTGGGCTGTTTTGTTGCACACGTGAAATGTTTTAGCGTCGCAAACATTTAGCAATACTCAGAGTTGCACTTATGTAATTTGCAGTTGCCGGTCTTCAGTACACGTCTAGTCTGTTCAGCCAAACACCTACCGTAAAGTTCCGAGATAATGCCCAGCCCCGAGAGATAGCCCATCCAGTTTTTCTGGCTAAATATCTGTAATATAAAAAATTACGAAACATCGCCTCACCCCCGATTTCCGTCGGACGTCACGTGATGTCCGACGGGAATCGCATCTATTGCGCTATCTGCTGCACTGGTATGTCTGATATGCGAGTTCATAGCGGGTTCCATTATTTTAGTCCGCGATCGTGCACACGATGGCGGCTTCCGTAACATGCAAGTTGTTCCAGCGTGTATATTGTATCGTGAAATGTGGATCTGCGGTATCCGTTCCCGTGAAATGGGAGTTTGTAGCGGATTCGTGCATTTTTGTTTGCGACCTGTGCGCGCGATATCGGTTCCTGGGACAGGCAAGTTTGTAGCGGATTCCCGCGTTACAAGCACATTACAGCAAGTTTTCTTTGCTGTAATGTTGTGGTACACTTGTTGTGCCAGTGCAAGCAGAGCATGAAGATGGCAGGAGTTGAGGCTCTTCAAGTAGTGTCAAATGCTGCTCCATCCATTTGTGTTTCCGATTTAGTCAAGTTACATGGTCCTTCCCAACTCTTGTCTTTGCTGTGGTACACGGTACGTGAACTTGTTGCGGTAGACATGAGGACTCCATGCGCAGGATGGCCTGGTGCGGTCGGACACGGCGGTGGGCACCCCGGACTACATCTCCCCCGAGGTGCTCAAGAGCCAGGGGGGCGAGGGCTGCTACGGCCGGGAGTGTGACTGGTGGAGCGTGGGGGTGTTCCTCTACGAGATGCTGGTGGGGGACACCCCCTTCTACGCCGACTCCTCGTGGGCACCTACGGGAAAATCATGGACCACGCCAACTCCCTCAGCTTCCCCGAGGACGTGGAGGTCTCGCGCGACGCCCGCCACCTCATCTGCTCCTTTCTCAGTGACAGGTAATGTCAGCCAATCAATTTGTTGATAGCTATGTCATTAAATCGATCGGTTAGTCAACCGATCTGTTTGCGAAGCAATTAGTCGCTCATTATGTCAGTAAATTGATTGGTCGTTCGGCTGATCAGTCGGTCAGGGAATTAGTTACTCAATCGATAAATCAATCGGCTGTTTAGTCGATTAGTCACTGAAATAATGAATCGCTCGTTTGATAATTTGATCCACAAATCGGTCACCCAATCAATTGGTAAAGAAATGAGTCAATCAAACAGTCTGCAGGGAGTCGAACCGGTCATTACTTCGGTTTGGTTCAGGTTCGGGTTTGTAGCTTTGCATTTTGTTCTGGTTCGGTTCCGGTTCAGTGTAGAATTCAAAATAACTGTTTGGTTACCAATTTTGCCAAGTGTGAACCGGTTCTTAAAAATAGTCCACAGCTCCCAGTCATTAAGAAAAAGTGTGTTCAACACGACGTCATTTGCATTAAAAAAAAGAGTTATCAGAAGCCGTTTTGTGGAGATGAAGACAACAAAACGAAAATATGTTTAATTTTGTTTTGCGAGTTTGACTTTTATCGCAAACACCATTTTACACAAAAATAAGTGATCATACAGGCACCCAGAAATGGTACCAAAGTAATGTACTCGCACGAGAAGTCAATCAGTTGGCACACACCTTGACCTTGTGACGGTAGCACGCACCATACTCGTGAAATACGCACGCCTGAACGCCTTGTTAGAACGACTGAATTCAAGTAAAGCAAGACAGTGAAGAGGGTCTGAAAATGTTATAAACGCTCTGCTTTTGGAAAGAGCGCACATACATACATTCAACCACACACACACTCGATAATACAAAATTCTTTAAGCAGCTTTCAAGGGGCTCTAGGCTGCTCTGGGCAATCGGGCGTCCCGGCAACTGGCGTTGCAGTGTTGGTAGTAGTTGTCGCAGCTTCGCCTCTTGGCGCTTCCTGATTTTGCTACCGCAGAACAAACGCGCTGACCGCCATCGTCTTGTTGTTTTTATTTTGATATTTGTTTGCTTTTTCTCCTCTTGTGGAATATTGCTTAGCAGCAAGAAAAGAAACGTACACACACATGGCGCACACACGCACAAAACGAATAGCTCTTTAGCCTTTTGGCGCAGTCAGATATACTCTAATTCACCTTACGATGTTCTGCGATGGATGCTACGAGTTATCCGTGCCAATCCATATGGATTCGCTCTGGCGGCTCGTAGCGTCCTTTGCGTTCCATCGTAAGGTGAAACAAAGTACTATAGAAGTGCATGCCTCCACGCCAACGCCAGTGCACAAAGATGTGTTTTTTTTTTTTTTTGTCACTTGCGTTGTTGGCATTATTATTAGCAAGAGGCGTGGCTTACATTTTATTATGCCGAAACGTTTTCCAATGAACCGGTGACCACCACATGAAATTGGTTCCGTTCCTGTTCGGGTTCAATTAAATGCTGGATATCGGTTACGGTTTTGTTCCATGTTCGGTCAAAAAAAGTGGTTTTTCCCTGGTTTTCAGTTTGGGTTCGGTTCAACACCCTGCCAATCAGTCAGCCATTTAGACAGTCTGTCGGACAATTGGTAAAGAAATTGGTTGATCAGTACGTCAAGGAATAAATCAGCCAGCCTATCGATCAGTCAGACAATTAGTCAGCCAATCAATTGACCAATAAATCAATTGTTTAGATAATGAACAGGTCAGTCGAGCAACTATTCAGTCAGTTGATCAATCAATCAGTCACCTAATCAATCTTTTTTTTAAATGCAATCTATAAGAACTAATGCATTCTGTTACATAGCCTGTATGGCTTATTTTGGATCCATTCCATGCTTAAAAATCAAGTGTGGCAGGGTTTCACCCACACATGTACCATACAATTAATAATTTCTCCCACACTCATCCTCTCCTCTTAGAACCCTTAAAGTTTTGTACAGTCTTGGACCTGCAACTCGCAGTTGAGATTTTGAGTGTAGTGTCACTAGATAGCGAGGAAAGAGACTGGAACAGGAAATTATTTCACTGGGTGAACTTGAACTCTTACGACAAGTCCATGTTACCGTTAGTTGCATCAGTTGCAGCGGACGTGTCAATGTTGCACATCTTTATTGTTATTTTTTCGCGTCCTTAATAAGCTTATTATAGTTTTAAGCTTCAGATGGTTGTGTGGTCATTATTTGTTGGCTTTATAATCCAGAGAAGAGATTTTCTGTTTGCCCATCTTTTGCATGTCTCTTTGCTGAGTGAGGTGCTCCGAGATTCCTATAATTTTTCTGTAGTCATAGTTTTCAGAACGTGCGTAAAAATGGTTCCAGTTTAGCCTGTTCGTATCTGCTTCCACTCTGGGACATAATGATGGGGCATATCTGTAAGTGACAAATGGAAAGGTGTACACTGTATGTTGTTAAAAAAGTTAAAAGCAAAAAAAAATGTGTAGGAGATCGTGAATTTTGCATGGTTTCTCTGCCCCGATTTTTAGAATAATTGTATTAAGCTTCATGGGTCAAGTGTGTAGCATAGCATTTCTGGCTTCCACGACTTTTTTCCGTCTCCAGGACAGTGAGGCTGGGCAGAAACGGCGTCCAGGAGATCAAGGCTCACCCGTTCTTTCAAAACGATCAGTGGACCTTCGAGAACATTCGCGACGGTAAGCTTCTTTGAATTTGACTCGTTCGTGGTGTACCCGAAACTTTGCAGGCTTCCACGTTAACCAGAGCGGGATGCCAGCGCAAAAGAATCGGCTTCAAAATGAATTCTTTCGCAGATTTTGAGACGGGGCCACCTGTTTTCTTGTTTAACTATTCACCATTCACGTCTATTACGAATAGTTAGTTGTATTGGTGACTGTACTCTGAACCTTTTTCTAACGGCCTTTCTCAACATCACATTTACGTGCCGATCGGGGACTTTGGGGCATAACTATCTTTTGTTGGCTTTTTATTCTTCACACACAAAGCATCTGGTCTGTTTCTTTGTGCTTTCGGCTCCACCTGTTTTAGGTGAGCCTGAATGCTACGAGCCTGCAAGCTCGCGAATTGAATAAACTGCTGTGCCAGAGTTGCTTTTCATTTTATCTACTCCTGCCCAGCAGAATTGCGTTGTTTTTTTGTTTTTCGTAGGACGCTTTTAGGAAACCAAATTATGTGCCTTCAGTCAGGACCCTTCGTTATCTTAGGCAGGAATTCTAAAACTTTTGGCCCCTCAAAATTTTTTCCCTCTCTGTGTCTCTCTCCTCCCGGTCTTGGCAATGTTGAAATGAAACAGTGCAGAGGCCTCCACAGATTTGTAACCATTAATGCAGTGCTAGCAGGGTGTCTAGCGATTGGGAATTGTCAGGGAAATTTTAATTACTGGGAAAAATCGGGGAATCGTCAGGGATATTGTCAAAAAGTCGAGCCCAGTCAGAGAAAATGAGCCGGAAACGCCATCAAGTGCCTTCAGCAAAGACTTGAGGACTTCGGGGAAGGAAAATAGGCAACAAATTCTGCTTAGAGCGGAGCGCGGACTCTGCTTACCCGATGTATAGTCGGTTACAAGTCAAGAAGGTAGGAGAAGCTCCTCCCATAATCGTGATGCGACTGTTTGAAATCCATCCGCAGTCGAAAGAATAGTTCCCTGGAAACACCCCTTGTTCCGCTTCAATGAATAGATAATGGCTACAGAGTGATGCCAACTTGTCTCCGACCCCCCCCCCCATATTTTTTAAGAAAGCGACCTTTGTATTCATCGGAGAGGAAACCGAGCCCCTGAAAGTGGCCTTTGTATCCATCGGAAGGGGAAGCAAATCCTCCAAAGTCGTTTTTGTTTCCATCGGAAACAAAAGGACTTCTAATCTCCCTCTCGTGGCTTCCACAACGCTAAGTCAAGGTCGAAAGATAAAGCAAATATTCAACGCAAGGCAAAACCCTCTCCCGCGTTGGCCACGACGTCACGGAAACGATGGGACGCTATTGGATGGGGAGGTGGCGGAGGGATATATGATTCCCTTTGAGGGGCATTTGCCGCTACCTTCTTGACTTGTAACCGACTATAGTGTGTGCTACCCGATGCAAAGGGAACAGCCGACAAATCCAGTTTAAGCCTTGGAATGAATTGGATTGAGGGCGCGACACTAGGCTAGATCCAGTTAGAGCTACTAGATTTAGTAACAAATGGGAAAGCCGCAGACCCCAATCCAAGCCTTAAGCCGAAAGTATCCAAAAGTGTTCATTTGGCGGTCATGCTGCCATTCGGTTAGTGACGTGTGTGGCTGAGCGTCATCTTTTCATCGTGTTTCTGGAAGTGGCCTCTTCACTGACGATGTCGGCGGCAGGAAAGTGCTCGTGTAATCTGGACTGGACGAACCCGAATATTTCGGAATATGCAAGTTGGATTAAGTCCGTGCAAAATGGTGCTCACAGTGCTCAATGCTCAATGTCTTGTGTTGTAATGGTCTTATATATTTAACTGCCTCTACAGTGGTCAGGGAATTTCAACCAAAATTGTCAGGGAAAACCTGGAGAAGTCGGGGAATTACAAAATAATAATTTGCTAGACACCCTGGCTAGGGACAGTTTGGTACTTAAGGCATGCATCAGTAGATGGACGAAATCTTCAAAAATAGTCCTTAACTCAAAGAGCACTAAGGGCAGGGAAGATTAAGAAAGTTTGGGCACTTGAGGAGACCCTGGGGGTATTTTCGGGTGCCCCTGGGGGCAGAGTAAAACAGAAATCAGTGATTTAAATCATGATTTATATCGTGATTTAAGTGTGATTACCGTAGGTTTACTATGATGATATAAATCAACTTTTCCCGCAAAAACAATCGAAAATATTTTAATTTATTGTTTGCCTATCATTTGATGCTATGTGCATTTAATCTGTATTTAGATCAAAGAAACATAAAGTGAAAAGATTCATATAAGGCTGAGCACGAGCAAAGAGAAGTGCTCTTTTGAGCAAATCGGAGCGTTGAGCTGGATTTCTTCTCTTCCCCTTTGTTCATCAGCTATATAACATCCTACTGCAATAGAATCAAAACTTAAGCAAAAGAAACGAAAACTAGAAAAGCAGTTTCCTATTGCAATAAAGTCAGAACTTAATACAAAAATTAAAAAAAAAGTGCTTAACTAAAAGTATCAAGCTGTTCTTGTTCTAGTATGGTGGGGATTATAGCAATAAAAAGTTGTTAAATTGTACTTAACATTTACACTAATTCATTCTTCCACATTGTTATCAGTGATAGGACAAATTGTTCAGTCAATCTGCCATGTTAAAAAGTACATCTATACTCATTTTCACCTCAAGAACCACAGTAAAAAAGGTTTGGCTGCTTGTGGAGCATTACTACCGTAATTTTCCCCTTAATGTAGAGAATTCAGACATGTGTAGGTACATTTCAGATTAGATTGTCATCCTATCAAGACATGCACATTTCAAATGCCAAAAGCATCATTCCTTCCTCCGACAACCAAACACTGTGAGAACTTTGCTTGGCGTATGTACAATGCGCAAAACTTCCTTTTTTTCTCGAGGTGAAAACGATCATGGCGGAAGGAATCGCTGTTTATTAGCTACGGCAATTTAAATCAAATAAATCTGATTTATTTGATTAAAAAAAATGTAGTGACTGGCACGGGTTAGAGCCACGCGTGACGGAACGAGTCCCTGCAACGTACCGTCTGGGAGTAATGTTCGGCTGGCTTTGCACACAGCGGCGCCACCCGTCTCACCTGAGCTGAGCGGTGACGACGACGCCAGCAACTTCGACGACGTGGAGCAGGACGAGACGCCCGAGGAGAACTTTCCCGAGCCCAAGGCGTTTGCCGGGAACCACCTCCCGTTCGTCGGCTTCACTTACTCAGGAGATTACTCGCTCCTCTCGGGCTGCAGCGTACAGGGTCTGGACGGCTTCGACGAGGTACGCGGTTGTTTGCTCGGCCGCTCGACTCACGGCAGTAGCTGATCGTCGTCGTTGGCGCGTCGAGCGTGCCCGCGGAAGCTAAAATCGTGGCGTCTGCTGAACCCGCTCGTCCGAACTGCACGACTCGCCCGCAAAATGGGGCGATGCGATTGAGCCGTGACGAGATCTGTGTAATGCGGTGTGGTGTGGTGCGGAGAACAAAGCAAAATTACCAGATTTGCTTGCATGCTCTATCGAATGGGTTGTTTGTCACCTTTAGCTGCTGCACATACTAAGGGTGTGCCGACGGGAGATCAGATCGCCTAGCGCCGCGCGATTGATAGCCTTTACGGTGCTAAAGAAACCTTCGACGCACTGGCCCTCTTTGCATCGTCGAAACCAGGGGTGACGATGCGCCATTCAATTTGAAGCGGGTATTTGCGCACCCCTAATACATATCGTCGGTTATCTTTGGTGTTACAGGAGAGTGTGTCCGAAGAAAAATGAAATGAGATCTCGGTATTTCAGCGCCTCGCCACATTATCAGCGTAGTGATCTGTTGCATGCCTCAGCCATCAGGTTTCGTTTTGATATTCTGTATGCTAATATGTGAAGACAAGGTAATATTTGATTTCTGGGCTTTATATGATCTTCAAAGAATGTATGGATGGACTACCAGTGACTGACCTTTGAAAGTGGCTGGTGAAATTGTTTAAAGTGAAGTATACTTGGCTCGCTGAATGACCTCCGCTTCCATGGTTCATGCCAGTAGCACAATTTTTTGTAAGGTTTTCGAGCATGTAATAAAGCAAAGGTTAGGGTGTGCGTATGTTTATACGGCCTAGAACTTAGTGTGCCTCAACAAGCAACTTGTCTCCCAGCTGTAGATAAGACATTTAGCCAGTGCAGTACAACCGCTAGCCTGTGTCTTTAACAGGCATCACGCAGTAGTGATGCATGACCGCACGCCGGTATGATACTGATCCAGATCGAAACGGGCAGGGGTGGGGATTGAACCTAGCCCACTCGACCACCGATCCCCCCCCTCCCGCGTGTGAAAGACCTTCCACATTGTGTGTTTTCTAACACAAAATGTGTTTTATCAGTCGAACTTCGTGAGAAAACCATCATCATTATGAAGGACTTTTATGAAGGAGCATCATGAAGAACCGTCGGGTTAATTTCCACACTAAATTTAGCGGGAAAATAGAAGTCGCGCAACATCAGATTTTCTACCAAATTTGGCGTGGAAGTGGACGTAACACGACCGCGTCATGTAACCTCAAGATGCAATGTTGATTTGCCTGTTAAATTTAGCCGGAAATCAACATCTCGTGATGTCATGTTACGTTGATTTTTTAAAAATTTTGTGCAGATTTATAATTTGTTGTTACTTCGGTATGGTGATGCTGTTTTTGTTGCACGCTGCCTGCTTTGCCTTCTCTCCTGCTGTGGACTTGGTGTGCCTGTGCTGTTGCTGCAGCCTGATAAGGTGTGTGGCCGCTTGACTTCCTTAACACGACTCTGGGTAGCCCTGAGTGCGACGTGCCGCATGGGTTGTTTGTAACACAGTATGTCGGTTGATGGCGACAGTGCTCAAGACACCGAGCCGATACTGTATGAGTGCATGCTTTAAAAACATCCTCGCCTGTCTTGAGGTGTTTCTCTGTTTCAATTTCACCTTGCGTGGGGGACGATTTTTTTTTTTTTATTTCTTTGTCTCGTGAAGAGATGGTATCACTAGTATATAATAATTTGGGTTGAAAAATTGGGGAGAGCAAGAATGCGAAAAGACGCAATATTTGTAAAAAAAATATTGAAAAAGTCTTTGGTTAAAATTGATTTTGTGTTTTTTCTAGCCCAGCACCACGTTACTTCATGCGTGTCCATATTAATAATATCGTTTTGCTGGGAGACTGCGACGGTTGCAGATTTACAAAGAGAACATGATATCAATACTAGTATTGGAAACGTGGTTAAATTTAAGATTCATAAAGATTTAATTTTTGCGGTCTAAGTGAAATGATGGACAAGCTACAAGTACACTAACGAGCACACTCTAAATGGATTACTCTTTTTGGCGTCTATTGGAGGAACATACTTTTCCAGTTGTTTATGGGAATGTGTCGGCACAGGTAACCTATTTCATCCTACATTATTATTTCTCCAGCTAAAAAAACTACTCTTTAAACTTGCAGTTTTCAAACTTTTTTTTTTTCTACAGGCTTTCGAGCTTTGCTTTAGCTATGCTTCATTTAGCTTGTTTCTTCGGCTCGGATTGCTTGCAATTAGGCTTTTTCTGTCTTTGAAATGTGAGACGTTAAATAGTTTTTCTTGCCAACAGATCAGCGGTCCAAAGGCGGATGTACTTCAGGAAGAGGTGGTCAAACTTAGGGGTGCCAAGGAAGAGGTTGAACAAAAATACAGGTAGGTACTCCTCGACCTTTTCAAGCTCAAAAACGACAGTTGCGTGTGAAGGTCTACCAATACTTAGCGATCAAAATGCAAGCACGTCGGCTTCGACGATCTGAAACCTTGGCACTCGCTTTGCACCGACGGGTGAGATCGTTGATCGTCTTGCCCATTAAAAAGCGCCGCCAATTTCCAATTCGAAGAGACTCGCGATTTTGAGGTGGCTCCTGCTGGATGCCATTTGTTCGTCGAGATTCTCAAAACACGCTTGCAGATTTTTGAAAGTCCCAAAACCGGAGTGTGTATTATCCAAACCGTCGTGTTTTTATTCATCTTCTGTCGCCGATGGCGTAAGGAACGCAGGGTCTGGCTTAAGGTGATCACGCGTCTAGCTTTGTGATGGGTTCTTGGGCGTTCGTACCGACTGGTACCATTACCTCGTTGGCTGTTAAGTGATCATAAGGTGCTCGGTCAGCGTCAGAGTTCTTTGCATGTGGCATCACAAAACACACTCGAACGTATACCGGCAGTGCTCTTGCCAGTTTGGTTTGGGCTACAGGTTTGGCGTTTGGTGGGCAGGGTTCAGACTCTGGGAATGGGCTCTTGCAGGCTGACGTTGAAGCAGTTGGAGAGCCTCTCGCAGCAGACCGAACAAGTGTCCGTGCTGGCTTCGGACAACAGGGAACTGAACAAGAAGATCACGCTGCTCTCCCACGAATCCAAAGAGGTGAGCCGCTGTTCGCAGAAATTTGTTTTTTTTTAGCTTGTGTGGAAGCTGCGCTGCTGGAAGCGAGGGAAATGTCATGTATATAAATCTTTTTATCTGGGAACGGAGCTTTGTCGAGTAAGCCGCCGATCTGTGTAACTTGTAATCATAGTACTGGGTGGCTTGCGTTTCTCCGGCATTGCGAAACACTATAAGGTGCAGTCAAGTTGTGGATTCAGAATTCATGTAACTTCAGAATTTCTAGTAAAGTTGCCACTCTCTATGCGGAATTATATCAGATTAATGCTAAAGTGAACGCTCGTCTAGAACCCTTCAGCATGCACGCAATTTTATTGAAGTTACTTTCTGGACAGCAAGCTATAAGTAGTAGCAGGAAAAAAATTTATTCTTAAAGTACTACATTGCACGAAATGCAGTATTTGAGGAGCGACCGTTTAAATTTGTTTACAACAAATTTTAAACGGTTGTTTCGGGGAGTGAAGAACCTATTTTTTTATTAATTTCCGCTCTAAATCCAAAAGGGAAACTGACTTGATGCAAAGGTCACGCAACGTCAATATTTCCGCCAAATTTAGCGAGAAACTAAATTGGTGTAATAGGTCATGTGACGTCGGGTTGTGTAACATCAATCTCCCCACCAAAATTAGCGGGAAAATTTAATTGGCGTGTGGGGCAGTAAAAGTCAGTTTCCCCGCTAAATTTAGCGGGAAATGCGCAGACGGATGGACGGACAAGGTTTTAAGATTGGGGTTTTGTTAAAAAGAATTTCACGCTTTACTACTTCTAATGGCAGTGGAATCGTTGGATAACCGAGCCCGGTTGTCGTCCCCCGTGGCCTCTTTCAGAGCCAGCGCAAGTACGAGAACGAGTGCGACAACCGCCGCAAGCTGGAGCTCAAGGTCCAGGAGCTGTGGTCCAAGCTGGAGTGCGAGCAATCCTCGCGCGCCCAGCTAGTTGCGGCTTCCCAGGCGTCCTCGGAAAAGGCCTCGGGCCTCGAGAAGCAGCTCTGGGAGCTCAACG
Source organism: Ixodes ricinus (assembly GCA_037355805.1). Classification (NCBI taxonomy): domain Eukaryota; kingdom Metazoa; phylum Arthropoda; class Arachnida; order Ixodida; family Ixodidae; genus Ixodes; species Ixodes ricinus. The sequence continues at coordinate 30,424 of JAZHYW010018792.1, read as the reverse complement.
ACAAGCTCAAGCAGGAGGGTGACGCAGTGGTCAAGCTCAAGAAGGCCAACGCGGAGCTCTCGCTGACGGCCGCGGCCCGCGAGCGCGCCTGCCAGGAGCTGCAGGAGGCGGTCGGAGGCGCTGCGCGGGCAGCTGGGCTCGCAGGAGCGCGACCTTTCGAACCTCCAGATCCAGCTCGAGCAGGAAAAGTCGAGCTGGGCGGTCCGGGGGCAAGACCTCGAGAGCAGACGGCAGGCGCTCCAGCTGGAGCTGGAGCGGTTGCGCGAGCGTGAGGCCCACGCACAGGAAGAGGCGCATAGGCTTGCGGGACGGGTCCTGGAGCAGGAGAAGCAGCGGGCGGTCTTGGAGCTGGAACTACGAAACGCGCAAAACCGGCTGGACCGCGAGCTTGGCCAGCAGGGCCAGCGGCTGGACAAGCGCTCCGGCGGGGAGGGTGCGGAGGCGCTGGCGGCGAAGCTGGCAGAGGAGCGGGCGGCGCGCCAGCAGGCAGACGCGTTGGCGCAAGACCGGGAGCGCCAGATGTCGATGCTAGCAGTGGACTACCGGCAGCTGCAGGCCCAGCTTCAGCGGCTGCAGGAGCGAGCAGCGGCAGGAGGCGGAGAAGGCGCAGGCGCTGCAGGCGCAGCTCGACGAGGAGGGCCGCCGGAGGGGGCAACTTGCCCAGCAGGCGGCGCTGCAGGCGCAGGAGGTGGCGCGGCTGGCGGCGCGAGAGAAGCAGACGCAGGCGGCGCTCGCAGAACTCAGGACAGTGCACCAGGCAGCACAGGAGGAGCTGGCAAGGCTGAACGCGTAAGGGGACGTCGCTCGTTTGTCCACGCATTTTTAGTGTGAGAGTTTAGCGTGCCTACAAACTCCTCTGTTCTGCAACCTCTTCGTTGTGGTCACTGAACTAGGGCATCTGAAGTAACTGTTTTCGTTTTCGTGCTTGCGTGCTCACATTCTTCGGTTTTACATCTTGGTCATTAGATTTCTCTCAGACAGGTTTGTTTTTGGGTTATAAGGAGTCAGCAATAACCACTAAACCCAATCCAATAGCCACCTCAGTGACCCTGAGCTGAAGCACCGGCCTCGACTGCGTTTGAATATCCCAGCCCAGGTGCCCGCAATCCGAAGGAAGCTGATTGCAGAGAATGTGCCGTGTAACAGCTTTCGGTTGCACGTCAAAACATCCCCAGTGGTCGAAATTAATCGCGAGTTCTCCACTGGGGCGTGCCAACACCCTCTGTTGGTTTGGCACGTAAAACCCCAAGTTTGACTTGAACCCAATCCAGTCCATATCGGGTGAGCTTCTAGGTGAATTTCCGGAAGTTTATGGGACGTGTTAGCTTGAGACATTGTGCACTTCACGCAAGTTGTTAGGCATACCCTTACTTTTATTCCCGCCCATCCACACCCTTGTCCCATCCTTTCACCCTTTTACTTCTCCCTCCCCTACTCCCCATTTCCCCAGCCATGAACTTTCCTAGCTCCATGATCCCCAGAGTCCTCCCTATGCATATTGCCACGACCTCGCGCCGCTAGACCCTCTCGGATGTAGAGCTCATGATGTGTCGAATTTGCCCTGTCTGTTGTTGACCAAAGTTCCTGGACGGTCGTTTGTCGTCGACGGCCCTTCGAACGCTTCACTTTTTGTTGCAGGGCCAAGAATGTGGATGACTTGCAGATGAAAGAGCTCCAAGATCAACTCGAAGCGGAGCAGTACTTTTCGGCAAGTTACCTTTTCTCTTATCCTTTCGGGCACTGTTTCTTTCGGATCCCTATCTCAGCTAATTGGAGCTTGTCACTCTCCGTCGATTTTTGTGAATTTTGTGGCAGAAGGGACAACTTATTAATATGGGCGTCGCTGAAAGTATAAACACGGGAATTGCAAGCAGAATCGCACCTCGAGCGTCTAGTTGGCTCCAAAGCATAGCACCAGCCTACTGATCCCCCGGGTGGCAGTTTCAAATCCCGACCGAGATGCTCGCAGTCTGACGGAGGCTTATTGCGGAGAAGGCTTCACGTAACAGATTTTTGTTGTATGTCAAAAAGGTCCCCTGGTGTTCGAAATTTCTCCTTTGTTGGTTTGGCACGTATAAAACCCCCAAATTTAACATGCTGACACTGCCTATTGGGTAGCTGTGGAAGCCTCAAAATGACCCTATACATATTTCCTACTCTTTTTTTGCATTTCTTTTTACTTATTTTTTTAACTTTTGACAATGTTATCAATGACCATATCTCGTAGACGGTACATACACTTGGTCTCGTAAATACTCTTAAAATCTTCGCTCGAGTGAAATGCAGTTCCAGGACCACCTAATAGGTGGTGCCAGCTGGCCAGTGTGTTCTCTCGTCGTAAGAGATTACAAGAACCCGGTCGTAAGCAAACACAAGTGTGGAAGCCAGTCTTAATTACAATTACCTAAGAAGGGAAGCTGGCATCGAACCTAAACTTTATTTTTAGAGCTATCGGAAATTTTCAGGGTGCATTCATGGCAGTACTAACTGCTAAGTTTCATAAAGCTGTGCCCATGGGTCCTTAGGTTACACTGTATTATTTTTTTTTTTTTTCAGCATGCTTTACTTAATCTTTTTGTCCTAATTCTGGAGAAATTAGTAAAGCATAGTGGGAATGTGAAATTTATTATAAGCATTTCCTGATAGGCATGACAACCCTTTTCATTAATCTCCTTTTAGAAAACTTTCTGTACAACATTAAATTTTATGTTGGTCATATTCTCATCCATCAAATTTAATTTATAAATTTGATGAATAAATACATTTTTAACACAATTAAAAAAAAAAACGGAACCCTGTCATGCTTTTACAAAGTTATTTAGGAACAGAATAAGAAAAACTGCATACAAATTCCTTAAACAGTTCCCGAGATATTGCTGGGATAAGTGCCAACGCTGGAGGAAAAATGCATTTTGAGAAAATGGCAGTTGAAAGTGGCACACATAATTTCATTAGTTCCGTTTCACGTGGCGCGATTCTGCTTCAGATTTTATTCTGGAGCTGCAAAGAGCTTGCGGACACAATATGCTCGCGCATATTTCACCACCCACGGCTTTTATTCATTTGTTTTTTCTCGAGCGAGCAACGTTGCAATGAAAAATCAGGAAAATCGCAAGCTGGGTTGCTCCATGTGAAACGGCTTTAAACCGCGGTGTACCTGGAAGTGTCCTCGTGTCTTTTTGTTCTGCTGTTGTCTTCGCTTGGTTTCAACGGCCGAATGCATAGATAGAAGAACCACAATCTGAAGTAGTGACGCGAGGAGCATCTGTGTCCTGCCACGCAAAGGTGGGCCGCCGATGCTGCTTCTGGTGCTCGCCATGCAAAGCCTTACTCGCCACGCAAACAGGACTAAGACGGTGGCCATCTGCCAAGTTGAAAGGAAGTGGGAACCGCTCAAAGTCCCGCCCACTTTTGCGTCTTCGGCTTGTTTTGGAAGTCGTCGGGACGTCATAAATATTTTCTTAAACATATTTTCTTGATGAATCAGGTGCCAGTGATTACAGAGGAGTTAGATTGTGCAATATACGACCCAAAAAAGTGGTTTCCCAAACAGTGACTTTTTCACGATTTTTCGGTTTTCAAACTTTGCGTTCCCCCTTAACATGCTTACCTTCAACTTACGGTTTATCCCACTCTGTAATGTTCCGCCATCCAGACCCTGTACAAGACCCAGGCTCGAGAGCTCAAGGAGGAACTGGACGAGCGCAGCCGCATGGCGCAAGAGCTCGAGGACCAGCGCCAGATGCTCAGTCGGGAGCTTGAGGTGGCGCAGGCACGCGCGGACTCGCTCGAGCTGCACCGCTCGGTGCTCGAGGACACTGCAGCCGGACTGGAGAAGGACCGGGCGGTCCGCGACCTCGAGTTGGAGCAGCTCCACAAGCAGTTGGTGTCGGAAAGGTCGGCGCATGAGTCGGCGCTGGAGCAGGAGCGTGCAGAGCGGGCGGCTGAGGCGGCGCGTCAGGAGCAGCTGCAGAAGCAGTTGCACCAGGAGCGGCTGCTCAAGCAGGTGGCGGTCAACAAGCTGGCAGAGATCATGAACCGGAAGGACCTCGCTGGGAAAGGGGGCGGAAAGACCAATGACCTGCGGAGGAGGGACAGGGACGTGCGGAAGCTTCAGCAGGAACTCACCCAGGAGCGGGAAAAGTACTCTCAGATGGTGGCGAGGCTGCAGAAGGAGTTGGCGGAGCTGCAGGTGAGGGCACGGTGACGGCAGAGTCTTGCCTTTTTGCTGCTTCTTGGTTCGTGCAACCTGGTTGCACGGAACTTTGAAGCGATTGCACACACCTTTTTGATCTGCTTCTCGGTTCATGCGTAGCAATCAAGTGCACTTGCAAGTTGCACGCAGCTTACAAACCGACCTGGTTGCGCAGAACTCTGAAGCCGCTGCAGTTGTGCGCATCATTCAGACCTCTCTGCTTGCATGCAACTTTCTCGGGAATTCGGAAGTTGCACAAAACCATGGTGGAAGGCTTTATGTAGTCACTGACAGAGTGAGAACAGCAGGGAGGAGCTTCTAATTGTCCTGCCTGCTGCACAAACTTCCTACCTTCGAGAACGCTTCAATGGCTAGCGCACCATGAGGGCGCGCGCGCTGCCAGAGCTAGGTGGAAGGCACGGAGTGCATGCTAGAGCCAGGCGTTCGAAAGACATGCCCTGCCACTCTCACTCTGTCAACGACTATAGTTTGGCTATGTCGGCACAACACCTTTAGCAGACGATGCTCCTTCTGCACACTCCGTGCAGGCGGCAGCCCACGAAGAAGGCCAGGCGCGGATCAAGCTGCAGATGGAGCTCGACTCCAAGGACTCTGAAATGGAACACCTGCGGAGGGTGGCGGCCGCCACGTCTCTCTTGGCACCGGACGCCGGATCGCTGGCACCTCCCGGCTCAGAGACGAACCCGCAGCGCCTCGAGGGCTGGCTCTCGGTGCCCCAGAAGCAGAACATCCGCCGCCACGGCTGGCGGCGGCAGTACGTGGTCGTCAGCTCGCGTAAGATACTCTTCTACAACTGCGAGGCGGACCGGGCCAACGCGGACCCCGTCTTGGTGCTAGACCTGAGCAAGCTGTTCCACGTGCGGAGCGTGACGCAGGGTGATGTGATTCGCGCAGATGCCAAGGACATCCCGCGCATCTTTCAGGCGAGTCGTTGATCTCTTCCCGTGGTTCGTTTCACCGTAACTTAGCAAACGACAGTGCGCACTCCTGCGTAGAGCTCTCAATTGCTTCGCTCTTTGTCTCCTATTGGCTCGAGGGTGTTGTAGTGTCTGGTCTTTGCTAAGTTACACTAAAACGAATTATACGGTGGGTTGCTCATTTATTGTTCGAAATGTGACGCGGTTGTCGCCACGATGCCGCTTAATTGCCTACAAAATACCAATGCACCGCTAATTTTGAAATGAGCCCAATGCTAGCATGAATAGCAGTCTTGTTTTGGTGACGGGCCACTGTATCTGGAATATGCTGTCACTCTGTTACTGTAGTGTTGGTAAAATGTTGGTATGGTTCCAGTGTGATGTGCACTCAGCACTGGCTTGATGGTACTAGCTAGCATATTGTCAGTACGATAGAGTATCAGTACAATAATTACCAACATAATGCCTGCAATAATGCCAGTGTGGTGTCATCATGGGGCTAGCAGACTGCCAGAGCTTTCCCACGAGAGTCTTCGGTGTTTTCTTTACATTCTGCATTGGAGGTCTCGTAACGTGAACTCGCAGAACAGTGCAGTCCACTTCTTACTACCACATATAATGATGTACTGCTTATGACTATCAATTTCTAGAGCTTCTAAACTAGAAACGATCAGTTTCTTTTCCTGATACATCGATAATTGGTTTAACAATTGAATTTTCGGGGTTTCTCATTGTCGTTATAAGTGGATTGCACCGTGTAACTGTAGCAGGCTCTCGGCGGCCCACCTTTTTAAATAAAGGAGGGCATAAGTCTCAAATAGGGCATGACAACTAATCCGAACTGTTCACTCGTGGGAGAACGTTTGTCGAGAACCCGCCGCGTTGCAAACTCGAGCCTGGTTTCCGCACAGGTGCTGTATGCGGGCGAGGGGGAAAGTAGGAAGCCCGGCGACGGCGCAGAGCCCCCACAGTTCAAGGACGTGAGTGGTGCTTCCCCCTTGCCTTCCCCTTGAGTTGGATTTCTGCCTTCTCGTCGCCCACGATGAAAACCTGCCATGCTCCGTTTCACTTTAAGTCCGACCGCTGCCGGTGCTACGATCCGAGTGTGCCAATAGCGCAGTGCCAAAAGTGCACCCGCCATCTCCGACTAAACAAATCGTGCACAACAATTGTGCTGCCATCCTGCACTTTTTTTTGTGCACGGTTGGTTTTGTTGGCGACAACAAACCCACACAGACAAGCGCCGTGACGTAGCACAAAGCTAAGCTAGGCATCATTAACGACGTGAAACATTGAAAGGCGGCTACTGCTTCGATAAAACGGCCCATCCATAGTAACGAGAAAGTACACTCGTCACTTTTGAGCTGAAGCGACAGACTCCTTTTGGGTCTTGGTAACGGGCAGCGTACTTGGTTACTTTTGAGCAAGAAACAAGTGACGGTATTTAATCGCTTCTTTCGGTAACCCGTGCGTCCACCTACCTAAATCTGAAACGAAGGCAGAAAAGGACGAATGCAACAACTCGGAGACATTGCGTTTCAGGAACTTGCGCTTGTCCTCCTTTTTCGCCTCGGTCTCCAGTTTTAGTAAGTTCATTAACAACCAGCTCACCTGAGTAGTAATGTTGTCTTCAACGTGTACTGGTCTCCGTGAAACGAAGCGAAACCTGGAAGCCCAGAAGTTATAGTTTTTGGTGGTGCGTCGCGCTACACATGCCTTTCGTTCCGACTCCCGCAGCCGAACGCTTTTGAGCACAAGGGCCACGACCTGGTGACCATCAGCTTCCACATGCCGACGACGTGCGAGCTGTGCCCCAAGCCCCTGTGGCACATGTTCAAGCCCCCACCCGCCCTCGAGTGCCGGCGGTGCAGGCTCAAGCTGCACCGGGACCATGTGGATCTCTTGGCACCCTGCAAGGTGGGTTTTTCGTGCCACCGCCACAGTGCAAGATCTGTACCGGGTGTTTTGGCGAAGAATCAAACATTCCTACCAATGGGTGGGAGAGAAAAAGAAACTCCTTTCGGGAACAAACTGCCAGCCATGGCGGACGTCGGGGATTCTAGAAAAACATGGGAATTAGCTAAATAATAAGCTAATACTTAATAATCTACTTCTTAATTTGCAAAAATAAGCATGTGGCTCCAATCGGAAACTTGCCGAGTGTCATCAAAAACAGCTAAATTAGTCAATTTTAAGAAGGTGAAGCGAGTGTAAAGTGTAGAGCTTTGCTAATATTTGCACTGTGCAGCAGGCACAAGGTTGGAGATGCGAAAGTGTGGATGATACAGTCGAGCCCGGATATATTGAATTCAAAGTGGATCGTAAAATAGTTTGATATATCAATAATTTGATATACAAAAATATATTAAATTAAGCTCGAGTTGAAATTTCCTGGCATCTCTGCTAATATTGAAGGTCGCTACAAACAGGAGCTTACCAAATAGAGCATGCAAGAACTGCTAAATACAGTAGAGCATAGTTGGCGGAAACTGCAAACACCGCCCGCCGCGCTTGCACGTGCACCTGGCCAGGACCTCTACACAGCAGAAACAACAAAACACTAAAATGATTTTTTAAAAAATGAAAGAGAAACGGAAAAGCAAGACGCATAAAGTAAAACATAAAAAGAGTTAGGCAAGCAACAAAAAAGAAAGCTCACTGAATTGACGCAGCAAGAAAAGAAAGGGAAAAAAAAGAAAAAATGGGCAAAGCATTAAGGGCAAAAGAAAAAGGCAAACTAAGATAAGGCGTTCAAAGTGCAATTGCACAACCACTGGACTTGCCAAGACTTTTTTTTTATTTTATTTTTTACTCATTTTATTTTGGAGCTAGGGAGTCGCGCATCATCAGCAGTGTTCGGGGAAAGGGCACTACAGGTTACCGACAGCGGGCACTCCCTGCGCGTGCCCTTCCTCTTGCTTTTGCCATCCTCCACCTTTTTTTTTTTTTTTTTACGGTTCATTGTTGTTTTTTTTTGTTTTTTTTTACCACTGCTCTCTTGCTGTGTATCTTACTGCGTGTAGTCTGGCTTGGCAGTCTGCCAGCCCCGCAGTGTGAGTGATGTGGTGCTCGCCACCGGCGCAATCGGATCGCGGGAAAAGCAACGGGCGGCCGGGCTTCGTTCGCTATATCGGGTGTCCCCACCACGGGAGTTCAATACAAAAAGACAACGCTCCTACAGTATTACATGCGATTTTCAAGGGTATGTTTCGGCTGTTTGATATAAACTATAATTCGAAACACTCGAGTGCGATATTGTCACGAATGACGAGGTGACAAAACAAAGGATAGGCCCGAGCCGATCCGGCTGCCTCCGGATCGGCTCGGACCTATGTGCCCGAGCCGATCCGGAGGCAGCCGAGGAGAAGAAGCTTCGCGTCCTCATGCGTGGCGTGAAGGCTGAAATTTTCGGGGGCCTTGTCCGCAATCCCCCGACAACCGGTGATGGTTTTGTGGCTGAAGCCACTAACATCGAGCGCGCGCTGTCGGCCCAAGCAAGCCACTACCATCGACTCGCCGGCGTGCCTGCTCATCCAACCGCCGCCTCTTGCCCACTGGACCTGAACACCACCGGTGTCGACGGCCTTCGGGAAATCATTTGCGACGTCGTCCGGGAGGAGCTCCGAAAGCTGCTACCCACCGCTGACCGACCGGCTTCGCTCTCCATCGTCGAGGTCGTGCAGGAAGAGGTGCAAAGAGCCATTCAACCAGAGGCTCCCATCAGCGTAGCAGTCCCCGAAGAAGCCACGCTGACTTACGCCGCAGTGACCCGACGGCCACCGCCTCCTCCTCGCGCCTATGTCGCACCTCCCTGACGTCAGTCTCCTGCGCCACAGCACGACAGACGCCACGACGACCCGGTCCAGTACGCCTGCCAGGAGCCCCACGCACCCCGGAAGACCGACGTGTGGCGAACGCCCGACCGACGCCCTCTGTGCTTCCACTGCAGGGAGGCAGGCCACACTTACCGCCAATGCCCATACCGACGACTTGGGCTGCGCGGGTTCCACCCGAATGATCCGCGCCCACGTTATGGTGAACGCCCTCGGGAGATCGACGAGTACCTGCGACGACCCCAGTCCCCCGAGCCTGCGTCCCGCCGAGAGTTCCAGTCGCCGTCGCCGTGACGTCCAGCTCGCCGTCGCCGTGACGTCCAGCTTCGCCAACGCACCGACCCCGACGTGAAAGCCTGTCGCCCCTCGCTTCTCGCCGGGGAAACTAGGCGCGGCAACCCCTGGAGATGGAGTTGCCGAAGACGACCGACGTAAAGAGCCTCCAAGAACGACGGAGCGCTCCCACTCTTCTGACACTACGCATCACAACGACGACCCTGCATCGGTGTCCAACAACCTGAACGTTGTTATCGACGGTCTCAACGCATCAGCACTCGTGGACACTGGAGCAGACTACTCAGTCTTCAGTGAGAGGCTCTCCCGCCGCCTTCGAAAAGTCATGACGCCGTGGGATGGACCCCGAATACAAACCGCAGGAGGACATCTCATCACGCCCATCGGAAGATGCACCGCCCGCGTCGAGATTCACGGCGAGACATGTCCGGTAATGTTCGTCGTTCTACAAGACTGTTCCAGAGATGTCATTCTTGGCATGGACTTCTGTGTGAATACGGCGCCGTCATCGACCTGGGTGAGAACAGACTGACGCTGCGGAAGCCTGTTCCACCTTCAGAGAAACCCCAAACAGCGTCAGCCGCCGTCCGAGTCGCCACCGACCACGTGAACCTGCCGCCGCGATCAAGTGTTGTCGTACCCGTCGTGGCTTATACAGCTACCTGCGGCAAAGTTGTCCTGGAAGGCAACCTTCAATTGCTCCTGGGAAGAGGAATAGGCGTCGCAAGAGGAGTAGCTGAGCTTCAGGATGGGTGGACTGTGGTCCTCGTCACGAACTTCCAAAATGAAACGCAACACCTCACGAAAGGTGCAGCCGTGGGCCACGTCGAGAAACTTCGAAACGCCGCCGAACTCGCCACGATTATTGACGAAACCTCGCCACCTCAGCAAGACAGTACGTCGCCAGCGCAGCTCGACATTGACCCTAAGCTTCCGGGCCCGAAATGACGGCAGCTGCTTAACCTCCTCGCTGAATACCGCGACTGCTTTGCGACGTCGTCGAAGGTATGCCAAACCGCCGTTGCGAAGCACCGCATCGTCACCGAGGACGACGTGCTCCCTGTGCACCGATCGCCGTACCGAGTCTCCGTAAAAGAACGGGAGGTCATTCAACAGCAAGTAGAAGAAATGCTGAACGACGACATAATCCAGCCTTCAAGTAGTCCGTGGGCCTCTCGAGTCGTGCTGGTTAGGAAGAAGGACGGAACGCTTAGGTTCTGCGTTGACTACCGGCAGCTGAACGCCGTGACAAAGAAAGACGTCTACCCACTTCCCCGCATCGACGACACTCTAGACCGGCTGCGGCACTCTCGATATTTCTCATCGATGGACCTAAAGAGCGGCTACTGGCAGATCGAAGTCGACGAACGGGACCGAGAGAAGACAGCTTTCGTCACGCCGGACGGCCTGTACGAGTTCAAGGGGATGCCTTTCGGCCTATGCACGGCGCCGGCAACATTCCAGTGTGTCATGGACACAGTACTGGCAGGGCTGAAGTGGCAGAGCTGTCTCGTCTACCTTGACGACGTTGTAGTGTTTTCAAGTGACTACGAAGAGCGCTTGCGACGACTCCTAGCTGTTCTCCAAGCCATTGAGACCGCCAGACTCACACTCAAGCCGTCAAAGTGCCGGTTCGCCTATGACGAACTGAAGTGCCTAGGCCACGTGGTTAGTAACCAAGGCGTCCGCCCAGACCCCGAGAAGACTCGCGCCGTCGCGGCATTTCCAGCGCCGACAGACAAGAAGGCCGTGCGAAGGTTCCTTGGACTTTGTGCCTACTATCGACGCTTCGTTCGGGATTTCGCAAGGATTTCTGCACCGCTCACAAAACTCACGAAGGACGCCGAGAAGTTCAAATGGGCCGAGGAGCAGCAGCAGGCATTCGACAAGCTGAAGCGAAGACTCCAGACTCCTCCTGTTTTTAGACATTTCGATCAAGACGCGGAAACCGAAATTCACACAAACGCAAGTAACGCTGGACTTGGCGCGGTACTGGTTCAAGTGCAGGAGGGCGCCGAGCGAGTTATCGCCTACGCAAGTCGGACACTGTCCAAGGCGGAGAAAAATTACTCCCCGACTGAGAAAGAATGCCTTGCAGTCGTCTGGGCAATCACAAAGTTTCGTCCTTACTTGTACGCTAGCCCGTTCTGTGTAGTCACGGACCACCACTCGCTCTGCTGGCTTGCGAACCTGAAGGACCCGTCAGGACGCCTCGCTCGATGGAGTCTCCGTCTACAAGAGTTCAACATGACTGTGGTCTACAAGTCAGGCCGCAAGCACAGCGACGCCGACTGCCTGTCCAGAGCTCCCGTCGAAACCGCTTCCGGCTGCAGCGACGACAATGACGACGAGTGCTTCCTAGGAGCAGTGAACACCGACGACCTGGCACGACGTCAACGAAACGATTCTGAGCTGCGCGCATTCATTCAGCACCTGGAAGGGCGCGGCAGTACCGTGCCCCGTGTTTTCTCACAAATCCTGCCGACCTTCGCCATTCGACAAGGTGTACTCTACAAAGAGAACTTTGGGGACAGCTACTCGCCGTGGCTGCTGGTAATCCCGGCCGACCTTCGAGAGGAGGTCTTTCAAGCCTGCCACGACGATCCGACGTCCGGACACCTTGGTTACAGCCGCACGCTGGCCCGAATTCGTGAAAGGTATTACTGGCCCAAGCTGCCGAAGACCGTTCACTCCTACACACGGTTGTGCCACGAGTGCCAGCGACGCAAGAAACCGCCGACGAAGCCGGCAGGTCTCCTGCAGCCGATTGCTCCCCCGACCGCACCGTTCCAGCAGATCGGAATGGATCTACTTGGTCCTTTCCCACCATCGACGCAAGGAAACAGGTGGATTATCGTCACCACAGATTATCTCACGCGTTGCGCCGAAACGGAAGCCCTTCCTGCATGGACTGCTGTGGAAGTCGCAAAATTTTTTATCGAGTCCATCGTCCTCCGGCACGGCGCTCCCCGCAGTTCTGATTACAGATCGCGGATCATCATTCATGGCACAGCTGACCAAGAAGTCCTTCGTCTCATGCCACGCCAGCCATCGTCGCACCACGGCGTACCACCCGCAGACCAACGGGCTGGACGGAAAGACTCAACAAGACCCTCGCCATATACGTCCAACGTGGAGCACAAGACCTGGGACGAGGTGTTGCCGTGCGTCACTTTTGCCTACAACACGGCCGTGCAAGAGACCACCGGGGTTACCCCTTTCAACTGGTTCATGGTCGCAAAGTGACGACAATGCTGGACGCGATGTTACCCCATGAACCGGCTGTCGATGGAAGCGACGACGCCCAGGTGGTTGCCCAACGGGCAGAAGTAGTCCGTCAGCTCGCCCGACTCCGGATTCAAGCCCAACAACGTATCGACACTGGCCGCTACAACCTTCGTCGTCGGGACGTCCACTTCCAGCCCGGAGACAGGGTGTGGGTGTGGACACCGATCCGCCGCCGTGGTCTCAGCGAAAAACTCTTGAAGCGCTACTTCGGACCCTACAGAGTGCTTCGTCGACTCGGGGATCTGAACTACGAGGTGATGTCCGACGGAACACGGACTTCATCACGCCGCCCTCCACGACCAGAAGTCGTCCACGTCGTGCGCATGAAGCCGTACTACGCTCGATAGGACTGTGGACCTTATGTGTTCCAAATTACTCTTTAGTTTACCGTTCTTTTAATGCGAATAGCATTCTTTGGATACTTCACGCACTTTTCGTCTATGTATCTATCTATCTATCTATGTATCTATCTATCTATCTATCTGGCTATCTAACCTCTTACGCCGCGGGTCGATAAATAAATAAAAAAGACCGGCGCCGGCGGGATTCGAACCGTTGACCCTTTGATCAGCAGGCAGACGCGCTAACCACAGAGCTATGAAGGCAGTCATTCACGCACTCTAAACACTTGTTTATATCTTTACCATCGCGCGCGTTCCATGCACGAGGGCTCATTCCGCTCTCGTGAGGCTTAGCACGGCCCCTAGCTCACCCTCTCCCGCGCTCGGGAGAGGGTGATGTAGCGGCCGTACTCAGCCTCACGAGAGCGGAATGAGCCCTCGTGCATGGAACGCGCGCGCACCGGTAGCTGTGACAGCGCTGTAAGCGCGTCCTATGGTAAAGATATAAACAACCGTTTAGAGTACCGTTGGTTGAGACTAGCTGAGATGCCAGAAAGTCTGGTCGGTACCATTTTGAGTGTTTGTGCGTATGGCGCGTGCTTTGCTCGCCTTCCTAAGTGACACAAACGCACGTGCTGGGCTGCGGAGATCGTGCGCAGGGCTGTGAAAGTGTCAACAAATTTAGAATCGCCTCAAGAGTGGGCTGGCGTATCTAGAGTGTGCCGGCCACCTGACGAACGCGCATAACTCCGCACCGTTTGATGCTATTCGCATTAACGTAGATAATCATTCCCAAAGGATGTTTTGCTTTATTTTTGTTTTATGCTGCATCGGGGCGATGCAGTTTTTAAAGGGGAGTAATGCCGCGCGCGCAGCTTGCCAAGTAGGCAGCGCGCGTGTGGCCTAACGGTTATTGCGCCTGCCTCCCACGCGAAAAGCCAAAGTTCGATTCCTGGGAGCGATGTGTATTTTGTTTATTCCTGCAATTCAGTGTTCTGGAAAATTCGAGAATCCTGTTGTTTGTTCGAGGTCCGAATGTTCTACGCGTCGAACTTTCTACGCCGATTATTCCAGAACCCCACGCATGTACATAAGGGGCTCCGCGTGGCGAGCCGCAGCTCAGTTTTCGCCTCAGCGTTCGATCCTGCTGCTTCGCCGCTTTCGACACCCGCGATGCTCTGTTGTTATCTTTTCTTTTCCTTTTATTTTTGGGCACAAGTTCGCCCCATTAAATGTTCCAGTTTTCTCAGATATTCCTTTGTTTTGTCACCTCCGTCATTCGTGACAATATAACCGGGCTTGACTGTATTCTTATCCGCACTTTTGCATCGCCAGCCTCGTGTCTGCCGTGCGAGTGGTAGCTGGTGACGTCGTAGGGGTGTCGCGTTGTCGCCGACCGCAACCCAGGTGGCCTGACCGCCAGGATCTTGATTTCTTACAGCATGACACACCGAAGAATCTTGCCAGGCACCACAGTGGCAATGAGTACTGTAAACTTTCGTTAGTTCTACCTTAGTTAATTTGACTTCGTTTATTTCGATCGTGCTCAGAAGTCCCGGCGAGCGCCCATACATATCTATGGGAGGAAAAGTTCTATAGTTTGAACTCGGGAAGGCTTCGCATCGGATTATTCGTCCCGAGCGAATGCGCGCGGGCTCACATTGCTCGGCACCACGACAGAAAACCCCCAACATACGGCAAAACATGGGCCCTTGCTGCAAAGCCAAACGTGCGCAAATATGTGCCTGCTCCTCTACGCCGTTGAGATGGATCGTAGCGAATCACACGAGCCAGCGCAACCAATCTGGCATGGAGTAGCGCGGAGAACATAGCACGTGGTCGGGCGCGGAGACAGCGCGTGCTCTCAAGCGCTTTTCTGTAGCATTGTGTGCGGTCCATCTTGCGCGCTGAAAAACACAAATTTTCTTTTCCTTTTCTTTTTTGTTGTTGTTGTTAATTTTTTGTTGCCAATGGTCTGGCCGCTTGGCGCCAAAGTCGGCTCAGTAAAGCATTCTTAGCGCGCGGTGTCAAGGCGCTTCTGTAACATCGTGTGCGGTCCATCTTGCGCGTCAAAAAAGCGCAAATTCTCTTTCCTTTTTTTTTTTTTTTTTTTTTTTTGTCGGCGACGGTCTGGCTGCCAAACGCTAAAATCAATGCGTAAAATTTTTTTTTTCTTTAGTGCGCGATTTTTAAGGGACGTGACGTTTAGTTACATTGCTCTCCTGAGCATGCTTTTGGACACGCTGCTTTAAGCGCAGATGGCAACAGACCATCCGTGATTACTTTGTACAATAAAAGGAAGTTTAATTTTAACCTTTTTTCTGTCCCTTTTTTAATTCGATCATTGGGATAATTTGACCGAATTTCAAGGTCCTGTCGAGGTCGAATTAAGTGAAAGTCTATTGTATTTCTCTCAAAATCTCGTCAGTGTATCTCGTATCGACTTTTGTGTGAAAGTCGGTATAGTTGTCTACGACTCGGAAGGTCGACCATTTTACTTCTTGCACTCGACGTGCCTCGTTTCCATCTGCGACCATAGCTTATTGCGCTCTGCAAGCATCTTTTCAAAAGAGATCTTTCTCCTCGAATGAGGGCGACGAAGAGGTGGGTAGGGATGCAACGGCTGTGTCGAACACCGCGACAATGTAAATATTGCGTATAAAACCCCGTTCATTTGTGAAAATGCACGACCAATCGTTCTTAGTCGTTATGCGCTCTGTCCCCGCAGGTGGACCCCACGTCTGCCAAGGAAATGCTCCTGCTGGCACCGTCGCCGGACGACCAGCGCCGCTGGGTGGCGCAACTCCGGCTCCGCGTGGATGCGTGCGGCTACGCCGCGTCTTCTTCCTCGAACTCCCCAAGCACGTCTCGGCTCCGCAAGTTCCCTTCGTCGGCGTCGTCGACATCGAACACGTCCACGGGCCCGTCCTCGGCGCCCGGTGGCAAAGCGTCCACCCTACCCAGCCGCAAGACCTAGCACCAGTCGTGAGCCGGGCTTTGGTATTAGCTCGCAAATGTGGCATGCTCGTTGCAGTCCTGGCGTCGACCAAAGACAACGGCGGTCGTGGCCGCCTTTGCACGGGAGTTCTCGTTTTAAAGGGGAAGCGCTCTTGCGAGTTTGCCGTGGCGTGCCCAACATCGTCCGCTCGCGTTCGAGAGACCTTTAGTCGCTGAATGCGAGCGGCCGATCGGAATTCGGTGTTACTTGCCGCGCTCCGTAGTCTTTCCAACATTTGCCCGAGGTTTGTTGGCTACTCGTTGGTCGACGCCAACGTAGAGTGGAAGTTAGAGGGTTGAGGATCGCCGTCTGCCGTCGGACGTCGTCTCGACGGGAATCTGAGCGTACCTGCTGGGTGTTCAAAGATGCCAGTGTTGCCGGCTGTGTAAAAACAATTTTTACTTTGTGTGCAGACTCCGCGGCTTTTCGTTCGTGCAAGGCGTGCCTGCATGTCGTCGCGATCAGCTGTGCAAAGCTTGAACGTTGGCTGCAATGTTGTGAAAGTGCCTAGCTCATTCTTTTAATGAACATTTAAAAACAAAAGTGAAAATGTGTACAGCATCTGTGTGTCCCAACGATTTGATTTCACCCTCGAGCTGGCCGCACGAAACCCGAATGTTTCGTGGCGAGCAAGTTTATGTAGTTGTGGCTTTTGAGAAAGTCTGTTTTTGCACGAGTCGCTGTATTGTTGTTGTTGTTGTTGTTGTGTTTCGAAAGCTCCGGTTAGTAATTGCGAGTTTTTAAGTGTCAAATCGTGTTTCTTTGTTAGGTCGATACTTTGGAAGGCACCGTCGTAGGTGTCGACGGAAGTTAAACCTTTTTTTAAACATAGTAGTTTTAATGCCGAAACATGAAAACAATGTTTCGGTCACTTAGAAGTCGTAGTTTGTCTCCGGTTCGGCAGTATACGAAAGCTGCGAGCATGGATGGGTAACTCTGGATAAATGTCCTATCGTGCCTACGCTCGTGTGGTGGAAATGCTTTGAAGGATGTACGATCTTCACCCCGTGTGGGCTAAGAGGAGCAGGACAAGCTCATCCCGCAAAGCCCTCCACTCTTTCCAGTTCGGCGGAGCGAACACTGGCATGGAGAGATTCTCCTCAACTCTAGCATTTGCTCTTCTGAAGTGGAAAGAGAGGAAGGCTTTGTGGGGAGAGGTCGTCCTGCTTCTCTTTACCTGCAACATGGTCCAGTGCTTCCGGCTTTCCGAGAAGTGCGAAGATGGCTCAAACAGGACGTGCCTTTACCACGGTTACTCTCATCTTGGCAAAGGTGTCGCAAGCGTGCACAGTTCACCAGGGTAAGAAGCAGATAAGTCGTCTCAAAACTAAAAGCCACGCTCTCATCTTTAAACGTGCGTTGCTTTCGACGAAGTAGCTGGCAACTTTTTAAAAATTGAGTGTACATAGACGTAACGAAGCGAGAAGCGCTTGACTAGTGGCTCAGTTTGTAGCGTCAAGATCTTTTCGTAATCTGCAGTGTTTCGACGCTAGAGTTTACAAGATGGTACTGGTCTTGGAGGCGGAACAAAACGTCTTGCAGGGTCTCAGCGCATCGTTCGAAGTTCCTCACTGCCACAAAGAGCCCGAATCAATGTTCTCGTTTTGTCATTAAGAGTGACACCTCGACTCGTTTGCAAGAAGGGATCGCAGATTATCAAGGACAGCATCTTTGAAAGAGCATGGATTCTAGGCCGGACGAATTGCTCCGAGCTTATTTTAGGCATTAATAGTGTCTCCTATCAAAGGAAGGTTTTTTAGTTTTTTGTTAGCAATGGTTTGCATTTAAGGCTCCGGTTCCACGGTGCCCTTCTTGAATGGGTACAAAGCGGTTAAAAAATTATTGAAGGGAAACCTAAATATGCACTTGAAAGTAACTTTGCTAGCGTACTCTTTGCAATTCTAGGGCGAGCTGTTATAGGCGTAGGTTAATCATTAGATCATTAACAAGCTAGCAAAGCTACTTTGAAGTATGCATTTTTTGTAAAAATAAATTACAAATTGTTTTATAGCCATTCAATATGGCCACCGTGGGACTGGAGCCTTAAATTGCAGACTGTTGCATACTCTGGATTGAAACCTCTCAAGTTTGATCTGGTGTCTTGGTGCAAAAAGTGCCCATGCCCTATTGCTTGCAACTCGGCACACAACCGAGCTTGCGCCGATCTTTGGGTAGAGCTGGCCGGCTCGTCTAACGCGGTTTCGTCAGACCAACGCCCATTTTTATACGACAGTGTGCCATTGCGTTCGGTTCTGAACTCCCCGTTGTTAGGGTCGTGACCGCCGCTCATCGTCGTGCTGCGACAATTGCTCAAGTGCCTCTCAGAGTCTTTTTGTCTGTCCCTGCGTCGCCGCGAGACGCCTCTAATGTGCCTTGTTTGAACAACAACTTAGGTGTGAGCGAGTCTGGACCCCACACGTCTTTTAAGAAACGTCTCTTCGCTTTTTACGGCACTTGCACATCGTGGTCTCGCGCAATACCTCTTGGAGCGGGTTTCCAAAAGAATATGTGGTTTTCGCCGAGAAACAAACGCTTTTCATTTTTACTGTTTTTTTTTGCGTTATATAAGTCTAGCCGTGGTTACGTGACACTTCCACGGCGACGGAAGTGGGCACCTCGCGCCCTATTGCATGGTGCCCGTGCGTAGCAACTTTTCGCATTAAACAAAAATGCGCTGGTGGTTTTAATATTTTTTTTTATTTCAATGTTTGTGACTGTCGGAGCTTCTCGTTCTTCCGGCTGGTTCCATGTTGTTATGTGTATATGAGTATTTAAATAAAGCTCATTTTGAATAAGTCGCTCGTCTGTCGTAGCAGTTCTTTTTTACAGTGTTGATATGTCTCAAATGCCATGCCTCAAGTGCCAGCTTTCTGCCTTTTTAATGCTTCGTCACACGGAGCATCTACTCAATATCTTTGTTTCATCGTAGCTTGGCAAAGGGCAAACGCTACGGCCCCTTCGAGCCAGTAGCTGAGTGAATGTGACGGCCCTCACCACAGGTACGCAGGCGTGGGTGTGACCCACGCAGTTGGGAGGACTGGAACGAGGAACTGCCCTTCTACCCAGACTTCATTTGTGTGTTCCCAGGCATTGTTTTTGACCCCTAGAAGATTAGCCCATCAGCTCGAGATTCCCACAAAGCGGCTTTCCTCTCTCCCGCCTGTGGTTTTGATGGCACGCGCCGATTGGCTCACCGGGAGTGCAGAGCCGTATATTAGGGAGTTTGGTCAGTCTATGATCTGCCGCCGTAACGCTCTCCTCTCGAGCGAGCCAGATCAGACACGCGGCGAAAGCGAGAGCCATGAGCGCATGCGCGTGAACTCCCGGCTGCTCCCAGCTGAGTGGGGAGGGTCGTCTTCTTCGATCATTCTCCCGGCAGAATGCTATGTGGATCGCCATCTAAATCTCGATCATCTCCTTTTATCGCTGGCTCTGGCAAGAAAGGATATACTGTTATTCCTCGTGGGGTTAAAAGCTAACAAATGAAGGTTTCTCGACGTATGGCCACAAACTTTCATTCGGGCGAAAGAGAAGTCTGCCGTAGCAGACGTCGCGTAGCCTCAGCAGTGCTCTTCTCCGACAGCGTTGCGTGCAAAACGGCGGTCGTCTCCTCTCTGCTCTCTTCTTTCCTCTCTCGCCCTTCAGGCGCCTCTCCTCCCGCTCGTTTACTTTTCTCCTCTCCGGCGCCTTCAGTAGCCACACTCACTGGCCACGACTCTGCCATGATACGGCTTCTATGGGAGGCAGCTTCACTCGTTTGTCTAAGTTTACCGCTGAACTTTGGTCTTTGAAGAGGATAATTCCTCTTCAAAGCCCAATGTAATCAGACTGTTTCAGCGTAACTGAACCCCTCTTCTCAAGTCGACATGTCATTTCACTCGTATGATGTGATGTCAGGACGGTGTCGCTGACAAATGCAGAGAGCAAGTGAGTCTCTGCTTCTTGCACAAGGGTTGCGGTGACGTCGGAACAACGCCTGGTTCTGATTGTCTTTGATTGGAAGGATAGTGGGTCAACCTCAATGCTGAATGCCTTGAGGTCTACCCACTATCTTTTTCAATCAGCCAATAAGAGCTCGGCATTCTGACGTGATCTTAACCCTTATGCAAGAAGCAGACAAACTTGCACTCCGCATTGCTTTGACCCTGAGATTAAAAACACTTTCCAGATGGCGCAAGCATTGTGTCGTCACGTCAAGAAAAAGAAATGGGCGAAGGATTCTGAATTGCAAACCTTCCCTGTTGAGCCATTGGGTGTCATGTTTCTGCAAACGCACGTGAAGTCCTATATGGGGTCTTGCTAAACTTCCTCTCGCTCACCAGCTGTGGCTAAACCAACCGGAAGGCTTCAGCCACTGTTTGCCCGTACGGACCACTGATCTCTATGACGATTTGCTGGATCGCCGATTCCCGCCATCTTGCGTCACCTACATGGGGCATTGTCAAGCTTGGAAAGCTACTGCCTTTATAGCACATTTTGTGCTCAATCATCATCGTTTGTCGAAGTAGTTTCGTGAAACTTTAAACTTCCTAACAATGAAACACACGCTCGTTTGACCAAACGCTATGAAATGCAGTAGCTTTACAGGAACATCGTTTATGAAAGCAATGAAGAAACGGTACAGTGATGAAATAATTCTAATATGCCGTGCACAAATCGAGGGCAGCATCTAGGACGACCTCTAGGGCGACCTTAAGGACAACATCAAGGACGGTGTCGATGACGACCTCTAGGGCGACCTCAAAGACACCGTCTAGGATGACATGTAGAATGACGTCGAGGATGGCATCTAGAGGACGACATCTAGGACGGCCTCAAGGACGACCCCTAGGATGGCCCCAAGGACAACCTCTAGGCGACCTCAAGGTCGACGTCAACAGGTCACATTGGCTTCAGGTACCGGCGCTTACAAGCTGATGTGAACGGAGCTTCTGCAACCGGCACTTACGGGACCTTGATCATGCGACCTTGCACTTCAGCCACGGGCAGTATGTGACCTTGAGGACATGACCTTGGGCCTGTAAAGCTTGCAGGCTATGCGTGTTAATCCAGTTTTGCTCGAGGCTAAGGTACCGTGGTTTTGAGAAACTTTCTGAGGATCCCGAAGGGCTACTGTTATACGGTCTACATAAAGTTTCCCAAAACTGGTTCGACGAACGAGCGGTGATTGAGCACAAAATGTGCTCTACATATGGTAGTTTCCAGGCTTGACAACAAACACTCCATGTAGGTGACGTAAGATGACCGACCACTGGTGCTGAATCCCATTTTTTGTTCTTCATCCTTGTCCTTTGCACTGTCTTACTTCAAGACTATGCTACTAGAACAACTAGGTTGGAAAACTGCCATAGAGCCTGCTTTGAAAAAGTAGCTCCGATCCATACTCGGTGACCAAACTAAAGGCGACCGCAACACCGCGATTTTTCCTGCAGTGGCCACTTCGGGAACTGCACGGCTCCACGTATTGGTTCCGTTTGAACACGAGGAGGTCGTGCGTTTGAATCGTGCTGACGCCGGGAGGAGGAATCCCCTCGCCTGCGGCGTGAATATTCGACTGCGGGAGAAATCGGTCCGGGACCGATTTCGCAGAAAAAGATGCCACGCCAACCGCAGCCAATCGCGGAACGACGGAGGAAATGGCGTGTGCCGGTTTGCGGCTTGGCCGAGTCGCCCGAGTCGATCGTTGCCGCCGGGGTTGTCGGAGTTCCTAAGTTGTACGGCGCCGTCTCGCTGGTATCGCTATGTCGGCAGAAATGCTAATCGAGACTAAATTCTTGAACCCTGTTCGACAAGGGGCATCTAAACAACGTAAACAGTACCCACAAAGATCTGTGGAAAAAAATTAGCATGGGTGGTACGTAGACGTTGTATCCGAAATTTGCTCGTTATTTTATTATTCCCTTCTCGTATCGCCGAGAGAATGTTGGGCATTTTCTCGGCACTGTGGGTTCGCGTTAACTGCAAGAGGAAGTCTGCGAGAGCATATTTTTAAACACCGCTCGAGCCAGGGGCTGACTGTTCTGATATCCGCGAGAGACTGGAGCCGCTGCGAAAGTGGCGGGGTGGCAACAAATGTGAACGGCGCAGTCTTTTTCCGCCCAGTAAATTAGGTCGGCGTCAAGAGAGTTTTCCGCAAGTATGAACGAGTGGTCTCGCAGCTCCCCTGAGTTGAATAAATAGTATCATTTTCATTATGGTTTCAAACTTCGAGACTCGAGAAATGCAGACGCGGTACATTGTTCCGCGCCAGTCAACTGGTTTCGGTTTCGTTTTACTTGTCAAAGTTTGTTGTGCTTATAAATATAAAATGTAAATCTTGACTGTTTATTTTTGAATTAATGAAAAGGAGGGAGTCCAGAGAGGTGAAAATAGATTTGATTTTGAAGGGAAAAGTATATATCTAAAGAATTCAGTATTCAGTAGCCCCAAAACCCTTTTGCATCAGGGCGGTCGTTCCCAAAGGAACGTCACAGGCACGTTGTAAAATAAAAGATCCGTGGTCGATATGACGTGGCTAAAGAAAACATAAAAACAAAAACAAAGAGAACGCACCAACGTTACTTTTGGAACGCACCAAAAGTCTGTGTGTCCACCACTTGTTCCGTATTTCCCGGACGGTCTGACCTGGCTTGGCTACCAAGTGGCCCGTTTGTCCGCCTTGGCCACTCACACAAGCCGCTCGCCGATACAGCCGATACTGGCCGATACAGCAGATACAGCCTCTGTGAAGTCGCAGGGTCGCAGCACCGAGCAAATGGCACCGAGATAAACTGATGCGCGGACCTCAATGAACGCTTTTGAGGTGGGCGGGCTGTGTGTGTGTCGTCCTTCAACGTATGTAGGATCTTATGGTTGTGACAGCAGAGTGGCAGGGGTTCGTTCCATCCGTTCCATCATGTTTGCAGTGGTTGTAGCTACCGATTGTCGTCGTACTTCACAGACTTTCCTCTGAATCAACCTCTGAATTTAATTCAGAACGGCTCTATTTCCCGATCTCCCGTGCTTCCGTCGTGATCTCATGAGCTGCTGACAACCTCGACACGCCGGACACAATCAGCTTGTTGGCGAGGAGCAGCAACGTCAATGGATTCTGATCTCATCGAGCACGGTGAGATTGACTTTTAAAGAACTATCTTTATTAATAATGTAATCACCTCTACCGATCCGAGGTGTATGAGAATAGGCCGCCAGATTAGGCCGCCGCTTCGATCACGCATGTTAGAAATTTGTCGATTCACGGCGGCCTGCCCTCGGCTCCTCTTCAGCGTTTGCTTTGCTAAGGTGGGAAGAGAGCTTCGCGGGATGAGCTTATCCTGCTTGTGTGAGCAAGACATTTGGGAGCCTGAAATGAACCGCGAGGTTGCTCAATAATTTATCTGAGTACGAAGAGAAGACGTATTGAAAGAAGTCTGGTCATGCTGTGACATGTCTCAAGGTTACCCATGGCCATGCTCAGTTGAGATGGATGGATGGATGTAAACTGGGGCACGAGTCCCCCTCCCTGCAAAGTTTGCACCGGGGGTCCGGTGGTACTGCGTAGGGGTGTTCTTTCTTGAGAGCATAAAGTTCTAATTTGTACTGGAAGCTGGGAGTCACCGCTCCTCCGGTGCAAATGTGCCGTAGCAGCACTATTTCTTTTCTTCGAAATGTATCCTTCGGGATAGGGTGTTCCTCTGGGGACCAGGATCTTCCTACGAGGCGTTTCCTTGTTCGTTGGTCTAATCGCAGTTCTTCAACGGGGTCGGACGTATCTTGGTCCTCATGAGGATTGTCATTGCAATCGCTCGGTTGTGGGCGTGACGGGCTGACGTCCGAAGGCCAGAGGTCGGCATTTTAGGTCGCCCTCACTCACCCTCACCCTCACAGCCATACTCACCTAAGCCCCTCACTCACCCTCACAGCTACGCTCACCTTCAGCCCCTCACTCACCCTCATCCTCAGTCACACTCACCTTCAGCCCTTCACTCATCCTCACTGAACCACACGGCCCTCATGCCCCTCACGCACTCATGGCCCTCGCGCCCTCACGCACTCATGGCCCCTCATACCCCTCACGCCTCTCACACACTCATGGCCCTCACGCCACCTCACGCACTCACCGCCCTCACGCACTCATGGCCCTCATGCGCTCTCACCCCCTCACGCACTCATGGCCCTCACACCCGACACGCACTCGTACCCCTCACGCCCCTCACGCACTCACGCCCTCACGGCCCTCACGCACTCATAACCTTCACGCCACTCAGGCCCGCTTCAGATGGGACAATTTCGCCCAGCAACTTGACGTCGCAACATTAGCAACACGGACCGCCCACGTTCACACGCAGCAACCAATTGCTGCAATTTGCCATCATCATCATGAATTTTATTTTTCTTGCACTATTTAGACACACAATTACGCGCTATAAACGTGTTTTTATGCATTTAAATCTCGTTGAGAATACTAATGCATCTTTCTGAAACAGTTTATTTTCAAAAACTATCAGTTTCAAACCAGAACCAAGTCCTTTGTTGTCATCATTACCGGCACGAGGTATCACGTGAAAATATTGCGTTCCTGATTGGTTGCAGCCGCTTCAAACGTCTTCGCATTGCTCCGAGTTGCTCTCTTGTTTCGAGCCGGACCCGATCTCAGCAATTCGTGTCGATCTAGGGAAAGCTAGGGAACAACCCGCCAGCAACACCAGAATTGCTGAAAAAGTTGCTCCGTCTGAAGCGGGCCTCATGCACTCACCGCCCTCACGCCCTCACGCACTCATGGCCCTCACACCCCTCACGGCCCTCACCACTCCGCCTCACGTCCCTCACGCACTCATGGCCCTCACGCCACTCACACACTCACCACCCTCGCGCCCCTCACGCACTCATGGCCCTCACACCCCTCACGCACTCACCGCCCTCACGCCCTCACACACCCTCACGACCCTCACGCATTCATACCCCTCACGCGCCTCACGCACTCGGCCCTCACGCCACTCGTGCACTCACCGCCCTCACGCCCCTCACGCACTCATAGCCCCCACACCCCTCACGCACTCACAGCCCTCACAGCCCTCATGGCCCTCACTCACCCTCACACTCATGAATTTTCCTGGTTCAGAAACTCACTCACTCTCACCTCACCTGTGAAGATGAGGGTGAGTGAGGGCCTCATGAGTGAGGTTTGCCGAGGTATGCCGAAGGCCGGGGCTGCAGGGACGGGTGCGTGAGGTTTCTCATCGCCTGCTGCGCGGCTTCGTGTGCTAGCTCGTTGCCGGGTATTCCCTCATGTCCGGGGACCTACCCGACGCTGATCTTGGCCCCCTTGTTCCGGTATAATTGAATTGAGGAGTCAAAGATTGCTTTTATGGTGGGACTTGCAGAGTACTTCCATTGTTTAAGTTCTCTAACCACTTCTTGGGAGTCCGTATAGGGAACTAGCTGCTGGTCAGTTTCGAAGTGGGGTGTAGCCCCTTCAAGGGCTTGCAGGACGGCCTTGCACTCTGCATATTCTGGTGTGTGATGGCCTAGGGGACTGCCTTGGGTCACAGCCAGGTTGTGTGGTTCTTGAGGTAGGTAACTGCAGTGTCCCAGCCTGCGGTGCCGAGGCTAGCGTCTCTGTAGGCCACCATGTTGTTAGGGATTGTTAGTATCTGTGCTAGGTCTTTCTTGTGTTGTCTGCTTAAAGGGGGTGCAATGATTTCCGGACTTCGGTCAAAAATTTGTGGAAGTTGGCCTCTGACACTTTTGAAGTAAAGAACAGAAAGCCGATTTCGCCTGCGTGTCCTAGTTGTTGCGTAAAAAAAAGATAAATATTGGCATTTGGGGCACCCCTCAACTCACTCCCAGTCTTCAGGGTCACACCTGGCCGCACTCCCAGTGACGTCATTCGGAGTGCCGTGTAGCTTCCCGTGTAGCTATCTCGGAGGACGCTTCCTCTCCCTTTCTCCGCTCACATTAGCGGGCGTTATGCTGCAGCTTAGAGTCGCAGTCGAGGTCACGTAATCTTTTCGCCGTAGTTCCTTCGGCTGCCGCTTGGGGCTGCAGGTGGGGAAAAGCTCGACTTTTGCTTTGCGATTACGCAGCTTAATCGCGATATTTTTTAATGAAGGAGATGTTTTCTGTATCTCTGGGACACGATGAACAACGTAAAAATGACAAGATGCAAATTCTTTTAATCATAAAATCGTTGCACCGCCTCTTTAATGTTCCCGGCATTCCTTGTGTCTATCTGCATGCATGTTCTTGGGTAGGGGTTTGAAGTCTCCTGTCACATCGATGAGTTCCCATGGGCGTGGTCTTCTGGGAATCGGAAGATCTGCCTGGATTTGTACACATGAATTTTGCAATCATCCTGCTCTCGTTTGTATGTTGTAGGCAAGAGGCTTGAGCATCTTTCTGCTGCTGGATCAAATCGCGATATCCGGGATGGAAACACGCATGGCTAGCTCTTCACTCCGGGTAGTGTTTCGGGAGTCCGAGGATGGTTCTTGCTTCATTTAGCAAGGTCTTGAGTTGGTTGTAATGTCGCCGGGTAGAAGGGTAAAATCCTGCTGCATAGGTAATTTTGGAGGCGAGTACTGACATGACCAGCTTCTTTGCCGTATTTTCCCTTGCACCGCCCATTTTGGGTGAGATCAATTTAAACAGATTGATGCTGTGTTGTGTTCTTTGGCATGTATCCAAAGTTTACTCCTAAACTTTTTATGGAGTTTTCTTGTTGGATTGTGTTTTCGGCAAAGGTGAGCACTAGGTTTTTGTTGTTCCGATTCCTTTCATATATGGTGTACTTAGTTTTTTTCAGGTGAAGGGTACATTCATACTTTGTTGAGATATGGTGTTGAGACCTTTTCGCAGAGCTGTTGCTTGCAGTTTGGGGTTCTCTTTGTGTGTCTATACAGTCACATCGTCTGCATGCGCAGTGGCTTTGAGGTGGGGAATTTCATACAGTTTCAATAGGAGTGGTGCCATTACTATATTGAATAGGGTTGGGGATAGTATTGGTCCCTGCGGATCACCAATGTTGTTGTCGCGTGTGGGTCCCTCCCTGCCGTCTTTGCCACAACCAGCTCTAGCCTTGTAGGTGTGTCCCAACAGGATGGATTTGACAAGTTGAGTTGTTTTCTATCAAGACCTTGTTGTTCCATCTTGTCGATTATGGACTCGTAGGGGTCAGTATCAAAAGCCTTTTTGATATCTATGGATGCAGTCACCCACATTTGTTTCTTGGCTGGGTGCATGTCGACGACATCTTTATAGATCTTAGATAAGCTTCCATGAGTGCTAAGATTTGCCCTAAAACCTGTTTGCATGGGACAGAATATGCCTAGATTTTCTACGTTGTATCGGATTCTGGCAGGCACCATACGCTCAAGGAGCTTACCCATGATTGATGTAAGTGAAATTGGTTGTACTTTTTGTAGTCCTTCGCTGGTTTCCCTGGCTTGGATATGGGAGTGACGAGGGGAGCTTCCACTCCTCGGGCAACTGCCTTTATTCCCATACGTTGTTGAACCATTTTAGGACAACGAGTTAGGTTGTATGGGGTGTATTTCTAAGTATTGAGACCGTGATGCCATCGTGGCCTGGTGCACTTTTGGTTTGGCATTGGTGAATCACAGCTCCAAGTTCTCACCGGTAAAGGGAGGTCTTGGGGTTTGTCCGATGGCCTTCACGCTTGGGCAGATATATTTCGGCTCTTGGTTTGTTGGTGGGTTGCGGGAAGGATGTTTCCCCAGTTTGTCTAGGATGTCCTCTGTTACTTTGTTGGAAAGAAGGGCTATTACTGGGATGGGGCTGACTCCCTTTCTTTGCCCAGCATAGAGTTGAAAGTTCTCCACGGTGCAACGGTTACTGATACAATATCTTTCAAAATAAAGGAAAAAGCCAGATGAATGCATGACTGCAGTTTATGGAGGGTTGTCCGCATCATCCTGCAAAGTAAAATTTTGTAGCGTCATTAGGGCACGTGTGGTGCAAAGAATAATGATTAAACTACCAGCCGCCATGCTGCAGCGAGGGTTGGTTGTGATGTCAGATGCTTGCAGCAACTTCTGCACTACATCAGCCCATTGGTCAGAATTTACGAACTGGCTCCATGCTTTGGTTGCTAGGTGCATCATTACAATCAATCAAAACATGCTTTTTTCATGTCAAGAGTTAATGAAGGCTGCCGGGCAAGAAATCAAAAAGATTTGACTTGACAAAACCCCTGCAGCCTTACAATTTGGCACACGGCGACAGCAAAAAAAGAATGCCAACAGACAAAACAAACACACACACACGCACACACACACACACACACACACACACACACACGCACACACACACGCGCGCGCGCGGGCGCGCGCACACACACACACACACACATATATATATATATATATATATATATATATATATATATATACACACACACAGACACAGAGACAGATGTTTCACGAAAGGTGCACAAATTCGATATTTCGAAAATTACGCGTCGCAACAAAAAAGGCTTGTGTCGTTTTGGTTCTGGGCCACGGGCCAATTTAGGAAAATTATTGAAGGCCGGGATAATTAGGTTGTTAATTATTTTTGCGCGATTAACTTTTTAATATTGTGTTTAAGGCATGGTTTCAATTGAAAATCTGTCTCAGCATCATCGAAAAACACTAAATCAACAAATTGCAGAACAATAGAAGGCACGCGATGCATTTTACGGCTTTCTGAAATACCGCACAAATTCGACGGGTTTTTCAGTTTCGGCTTGCAATCGGAGCCATCTCGGCCCCGACGGCACCGCGCCCCGTGGAGGGATAGTGCAACCAGCCTCTCCGCTGCGTCGCGCGATGACAGCGCAGGCAGAGGTCTTTCCACGGGGCGCAGTGCCGCCGGGGCCGAGATGCGCTCCGATAGCAAACCGAAACTTAAAAACCCGTCGAATTTGTGCGGTTTTTCAGAAAGCCGTGATACGCTCCGCGTGCCTTCTATCGTTCTGCAATTTGTTGATTTAGTGTTTTTTGATGATGCTGAGCAATTTCTCTAATTGAAACCATGCCCTTAAACACAATATTAAAAAGTTAATTACGCGAAAATAATTAACAATCTTAATTATCCCGGACTTTAATAATTTTCCTACATCGAGCCCCTTGCCCAGGACCGAAACGACACAAGCTCTTTTTTTTGTTTTGTGCGACGCGTAGTTTTCGCAATATCGAATTTGTCCACCTTTCGTGAAACACCCTGTTAGGGGTGTTTTCATCTCAAATCGTGCAGGCAAAAAGGGTCGAATTTTAAATTTCGCTGAAAAAATATATGTTATGGCGTCGTCTCTAAAAACGTAGTACCCACAAATCGCAGGTTCGTTGGATTTTTTGTTCTCGACTTACGAATTTTAAAAGAGGCCGCGGCGGAAAGCAGTGTTTTTCACATCCGTCGTGGGTCGGATGTTTCGCTCGATCTCCCGCCGTGGATTTTCAGTCCACATTATATTAACTTTTTTCAAGCACTCTGTGAGCGCATTTAAAACGCTCTAATACCATGAAATAATTTTAGGCGTTTTGCTTTTTTCTGTAAAAATGTCAAAAACGCCCCTCGGTCAATTGTTGACGAAATTTGACAATTAAATACCGGCGATCTCACTTGGGTTACATCAATATTTTTTATGTCTACGGAGAAAACAAAACACGCTCTTTATATATATTATAAAATGACTCAGCTGTATAAAATATCATTTGCGGGACTTTTACGTTATAGTTATGCGAAAAACTAAAGTACCATTTTTGAAATCGGTTTTCTCAAAAAACCTTTTTTTTTTGTTGAAATGTAGATATGATAGTTTTCTATTCGAAAATCAAGTCGAGAAAGTGTGTATTATGTTTGTATGCTCTATATGTAAGCTTCAATATCGGAAAATACGTCTTTGTTTTGCAAGACCTAAGTCAGACATAGCGACCCGTGCGTTTCTATGAATTGTGAAAAAGTTTTCTTGAATTTTTCTCTGTGTTTTATAATCAATTATAAACGTATTTTGTGGTATTGAATAGGTTATTTATGTTTTGATAAGAGTGGGGAAACCACGGAAACCACCAAATCAGCAAGCCTAGTAGACCTTCAATATCCAAGAGGCACAGACGTTGTATTGTTTCGATTTATAAACTTTTCGCTGTAAACCAGCATGACTAGCTATTAGCTGTCATATTACTAAGACATAGAAAGTCACCACATCATTGATATATTATATACAATTGTTTCGAAACCAAACGCTAGGTTCGTTCACCGCACATCGCACAGATCACCATGGGAATGGCCTTTGCACTTCCGTAATACACAATAAAGTGAAGACGTAGAAACGGTCCGAAACACAAGGAGAGATTGTCACGAGAAAGGTAGGGAATAAAAATAAACAAATAATAAAATTACCCAACTCCGATCTTAACGAAAATTGCGTTAAAAAAATAAAAGATTCAGGTTCAAGCGGCGGCAAGCGATTGGTCCACGCCTGGTGGAGAGTCAGACAAAGAAGTCGACGACGCGTAAAGGTAAAACACACAAAACAAAAATTTAATAAAGACGGAAAA